>CAJHQP010000742.1:0-156504 GCA_905132765.1 Moricandia arvensis | reverse complement strand
TGAACTGAACTGTACACGGATCAACGAGTTACCAGTTTGACCACGGTTCCGACTCGAATATGAAAACAATGCTTATATCTTAATTTGTCTAAAAATCACATATGTACTCTATTGAAATGAGTTAAAACAATTTATACAAATAATATGTTTTCATCGCACCATTTACATGTAAATAAATTATTAGGCCTTAATCAATTTTAATTCATGTATTTCTGTTTCTCGGTTCTAGAAATTTAGGAACACTCAGTTATTTACAAAGTTTGGTTTGTTTTGTTATTTTGGTTTTTATTTAGGTGTAGGTAGCAAAGTTGAGACTGCTAATACAAAAAAAAGTTCGGATCTAATTTGGTTTGTTTTTTCTTGTAATTCAGATATAATATATGTAAAAACATCGGATAATTTCGGGTTTTTAGTTTAGATATCGGGTTATTTGAATAAAAATATTAGATAATTTAGATACTTTTAAATAAAAAATATTCAAGTTATTTGGTTTATAAATAGTATTTTATGATATCTGGAAATTAAATATAATAAATATTTGTAGATATATAATTTGTATTTTAATAAGTTGGATACTCATTTGGTTCACGGTTTGATTTTGGTTCCGTTTCAATTTTCTGGTTTTAAAGATATAGGATCCGCTTGGTTATTTATGAATTTGTTTTGTTTTGGTTTTAGTTATTTGGGTTTGGATAAATGTATGGAGACATAAAAAATATATTATATATAAATTAATATAAAACTAATTTATTCAATTTTGAAAATAAATCCACGCTTTTGGGAAACCAGCTTTTATGCGATGGTTCCAAAGAAAAGTGATTAGAAAAAATGCAGTAAAAATACGCTAATAAAAATGATTGCGATTTGAACTGAAATTACACAAAGCTTTCAAGAGACAAAGCTGTAGAAGAGCTCGTATAAAAGCGGAACACTATGCCAAAAGGAAATAAATCTTTATGAGTTGGCTAGACTAACCACTAAGCTTAAAATCCCTATGTGGGTCGCATCATATACGTAAACGAAAATAAAGCCTAAATTTCTAAGTGAAGAAAATTTCTATAGCAATGTTTTGGTTCAAGACAGCTAACCAGACCAGAATCATCAACAGACCCGGCTACCAAACTAAAACACGCCAGACCCCGAGAGGCTATTGTTGGAGTTGGAGCCGGCTTATGTTCCTGTAACGCCCCGACCGCCCCTACCGGTGAGTCACCCATCCCTCTATCGGGCTCGTGGGCCCCACCCCTGTCTGACGGTCGGTGCGTTAATTTTTCCAAGGCTCGAAATCATTGTTTACTGACCCTGCAATCACCACCTGACCTTTCCCCGTGTTTTGCCCTCACTCACACGGTATCGCGAATCACTTCCCGATAGGTCACCCATCCTTTCACTACTCCAGCATAAGCACGCTTAACCCTGGAGTTCTAAACGGATGTGTGACGGAAAAGATAAGTCAACTTTGATGACATATGTAGCTAAATCAATTCTCTTAAGCCTTTTTCATATATCACAACTCGGGATGTTACAATTCACCCCCTCTCAAAGAACGCAACGTCCTCGTTGCGTCCCACTGACCCTGCAATCACCACCTGACATTTCTCCGTGTTTTTCCCTCACTCACACGGTATCGCGAATCACTTCCCGATAGGTCACCCATCCTTTCACTACTCCAGCATAAGCACGCTTAACCCTGGAGTTCTAAACGGATGTGTGACGGAAAAGATAAGTCAACTTTGATGACATAGGTAGCCAAATCAATTTTCTTAAGCCTTTTTCATATATCACAACTCGGGATGTTACAGTTCCATCCCAGTCATTTGAGGACCCATTAAGGAAATGCATGAAGAACGAAGGCCAATAGAAATCAATGTCAGATTAATAAGTCAACCAAAAGCGTGGAGGCGATCACGGTGATTAAAGAACACATCAATGGTTTCGGATTCACTCTGCAGAGTTAGCTTTCGATACGATTTGCGAGGAAACAGCTATAAAAGAAGGGGAAGGGATAAGAACAAAGAGATCTTTGGCTTTTTCTTGGTCACTTTTTCTTAAAACTGATAATTTGCTACATTCAGACATATACTTTCTCTCACTTTCTATTGTACAACCTAGTGTATTGAATAAAACCTATTAAGATCCTTTGAATTGTAGAAAGATAGTCGACTGTGAGTTTCTTGTTTAACACGTAAGATCAAAACTCCAACCCTAAGTTTTGAGTGGATCCGAAATCCAACAACATCTTAGTAAAAAAATATAAATTTAGGAAAAAAAATTGAGAAATATCTTAAGATAAACAAAAAAGGTTTTTGTCACAAATTTTTTTGTCATAATTTTTTTTTGTCACAAAAATAGTTTACAAGAAAAAAATAATCAATTTTTCTTTGTCACAAAAATAGTTTACAAGAAAAAAAAGATCAATTTTTCTTTGTCACAAAAATAGTTTACAAGAAAAAAAATGATCATTTTTTTAGTTAATGTAGTAAATATATATTTATACTCTTATGGTTAATTAATCTAGACTTAGAGTTTAGAGTTATGGGTAGAGTTTTGGAAGTGAGTTTAAAATTTTAAAATGTAAAAAAAATAATATTAAAATTTTCAAAATAAAAAGATTATTTCAGTCATTTTAAGGTTATTTTGGTGACAAAAACTTTAAAAAATATTATTTGAGAGAATTGCCCAAAATATTGTACTTAAAAATTTAGAATAGGCTATAAATTTGTTAGAAAACTAATTATATTTTTAAACTTTTGAATAACATTAAGTTTAAACTGATGACTGTTCTCTTTATTTATTTAAAATATGAAAATTATGTATTTCTTATTATCCTCTGGAAAAAACGTCGTCCTGATCATTATGCAATATAGTAGTTAGTAGGTACACGTAACGTACGAGAGTTTTGCTCTGAAATATTGATTAGTGAGTAAGCTGTTATTTTCGTGTTAGTTAGAAGGTTAAGTGTGATTTTCGTTAATGCCCTTATGTGTCGATGAGTTATGTAGATGTAGTGATTGATGTTGGACCAATTTTTGATAAGTTAATTAAGCTTTATGACTTGTCAAAGATGGACTAGAATGAATGAAATATGCTATTTATGCTCATAAAAGTCATAAGAATGTTGACTAATGTAAATGATTTTTATTTATTTTACACTATTAATTATGAATCAAAAAAATATTAATCTGTAACTACATCTTAAATTTTCATTAACATTTTAAAGTATTTTGTTACATTTTACCTGAGAATAATAATTTGAAGTTTCTTACTAGGACAAATCTCTCAAATAACATTTTTTGAAGTTTTTGTCACAAAAATAACTTTCAAAAACAAAAATGATTAAACTAGACCTTTTTATTTTTTAAAAATTAATATTTTTTATTTATTTTTTCAATTTTAAACCTCATCTCCAAAACCCCACCCCATAACTTTAAACCCTAAGTCTAGATTAGTTAATCCAAGGGGTATAAACGTATATTTACCCCCAAAATCCTACCCCAAAAAAGTTATTTTTGTCATTTTTTTCCTTAAAATTTATTTTTGTGACAAAAACTTTTTGTGTATCTTAAGATATTTCTATTTTTTTCTTACTATTTTGTAGAAAGATTCTGAAGAAAAAAATAAAATAATCAATTGGTTGCATACATCTTCTGTTTTTCAATCAAGGTCTTAGGGGTGGTGTATCTCCCCGGCACGGTCGTGTGTCACTTTTCCATCTCTCCGACTGTGTTTTTAAATAGTATTGGAGAAGTTTATATTTTGCTTTCTTTGTTTATGTTGTTCTGTACCTATTCCCGTTTGGTGAAGGCTACTGTGGAGTAGCTTCTTTCGAGCGGTTGATGCTGAATGTTCTTGCCATGGCCGTGATCTTCTCTGCTATAACGTTGGAGGTTTCAGATTTATTCGATAGACGGCGTGGCTTGCCTGCTTGTCCTCTTGATATCATATATCCAGATTTGATCTCTTGTTTCTTTATGGTGTTTAGCGTGTCGTATCACGTCAGAGCTTCGCCTTGTGTCGCTGTTCTGTTCTGAAGTTCTAGATGAATCGTTGTGTAGATCTGGTGGCATGAAGCGGCATATGTTTTCCAAGTTTAAGGACTGTTGTTCTCCGGTCTCTCCGTTAATGTGTCTGTAGTGGGATGTTGGATCATGTTCTTTTTGGATTCGGATCAAGTTGAATTTTAATATCTAAATCAATATCAACCGGATTGTTATCGGTTTATTTGATTTAATATCGGTTTAGATTTTAAATTGTTAAAAAGAAGCTAAACTTTCGTATGTATAATTTCGAGTTTCAATCTTTGAAAATAAGGGTAAATAACTACATACACTTAAAATATGTGTAATTAAGATAAGCATACAAAATTGTGTGGAACTACTACATAATATTTCTGGTGTAATCCAAAAATTATAATATAATATTTTTGGAAAAGTTGATGACATCACTTAACAAACATTAAATTGGACTGTTTCTCTAAGAAAAAAATAAAGAAACTATGAATGATTCCTTTGGATGTAAATGTAAAAATTTTATTGTAAAATTTAGTTTGTATGATTTTCTTATTTAGTTGTATTTAATGTAGATATAAAAACTAAATAAAAAGAAGTAATAAAATGGAAGATATTCATACGTTATTTTTTGCTTTCTAAAATGTGATTATATAGCTATTTTTGTTTCTATTTTTAAAAATTAATAAAGCATAATAAGTAATTTTATGATCATTTATAGAAACTAAAAATGAAGACACTATTACATTCCAAACAATCGCCTCCTATATTTTTCAGCTTCACTCATGAATGACAAAACATATTCAATATCAAAATGGAACACAATACCCAATTCTATGAGAAATGAAGTTGTATTTTACGTATTATCTCAGTTTACATCAAATTAGAAATGGTTTGGGACATCATATCTGAGTAAACAGACAAATATTAACAATAAATTATTCAAAACTAAAAAATAATCTGCTACAGTGAAGTATGCTTATTTATTTTTATATATTATTTGGTAACAAAGAAATGAAAATAATATGCATATAGTTATACTATTATGCTAGGATAAATAATCTAATAATATCTATTCTGTTTTCTATGCATTTATATTATTTTAACATTCATTCAAATAGTAGTCTTTTATAGTTTTATACTTAAACGGTTGTTATAAAAAATAATTGGGTGTGAAATTTTTTATATTTTAGGATTTTGCTCGTGATATATATATATATATATATATATATATATATAACTTTAATATGGGATATTCTTTATTTGTTTTCGAAGATGTTTCAACATTAAAACACTATAAAAAGGGATAAATATAGGTTAAAAGTAAATAAAAAATATGATGAATAATAATTGACATATAATAGATTGAAGTTTCATTGATCTTGGTTAATGTAGATTTTCAGAGATTTTTATCACGCAATATTAAAATAAATATACAATTTTAAACTTTTAGTATATAAATAAGAAGAAAAAAATACATATCTAAATATTATTAGATTTAAATAGAATTATAAAATTATTCATAAGTAAATTTTTAAATAACAAATCATTCTGAATGATTTTAAAAATACATAACAGTAGCTTTATAAATATTTAAGAATCCATCAACTATTAATATAAAATTAAAAATCATCTATCATTAACTCTTTTTTTTTAAATATCAACAAATTAATTTATTTTTGAAAAAATAATCAAAATTGAGAAGAAATGAAAATAGGAACAATATTATCTGTGGATTCTATGGGAAAATATAGATATAATTTTTTCTTTTTCAAGTTATACCCATTAAAGTTTTGAAGAAAAAACAGTTTAACTATTAGCACCGAATCACTCTAATCATGTGTGTTTTCAATCAAACCTAAGAGCATGATTAAGGGGGGTTCTTAGTGGACGGGATCCACTAAAACCTTAAGAACCATTCCTTAATGTTCCTAAATAAGAACCCAATTTGCTTGGGTTCTTGTACTGTTCACGGGCCCCACTGACACATGGCGGCCCGTGATTGGTTCGTTTTTAATTTTTTTTTATTTTAAAAAAAAAATCAAAAAAAAATAATAAGAACCACGTAAGGGGTTCTAGGGATAAACATGGTCTACGAGCATTTCCAATGCAACCACAAATTCTCAAATTTTGAGGTTTTTGTCATTTCAATGCAATTTTAAATTCTCAAATTTTGAAGTCTTGAATAGTGAAACTTTAAATTTGAGGTTTCACTATTCAAAACCTCAAAACTACTTTTTATTTTCTTTTTGGTCCTTATAACTATTGTTTTTCACAAATACATGTATTAAACTTAATTTAGGCAACCTAAGTACATTAAAATAAAGTAAAATATGATAAATATTACATAGCATTAAAATAAAATTCACATAATAAAAAATACATTAAACAAACTCACACAAAATAAAAATACATTAAATAAACTTAAAACAAATTAAAACAAACTAAATAAACTCTTAAATATTACATATCTTACAAATGATACCAAAATACTAAAATTCATCGGTTAAAAATGAACATATCCGATTTCAACAATTTCTACCTCGTAATCTACAAATTAAAAATAAGGAATCTCATTTATCACTTTAGAATGCGTTGATTGATCACATATGAGAGCATTAGAGAAATAATGTTTAAGTAATTTGGTATTTTATATGTAATTTTCTTAAATTTATGTGTATGTATATTGCTTTATTATATATGTAATTTATATTGCCTCTTTTTATATAATATTTTAATATTATGTGTTGTATAATATATTAAATGTATTTTTTATTTGCATTGTAAAGTTTTATTATTATTATTAACTTTTGTTAATATGAAGGACTATAATGCAAATAAATAAATTTTTAAGAATTTTTTTGAAGATTCATGGTTGAAGCAACCACCCCTCAAATTCTTATTTTGAGGTTTTGTTCCCTTCAAAATAAAGTTTTGGGTTAGAAATGCCTTAAAACTACTAACTCTTCAATTTTCATATCCCTCTATTCCACAAACAACAGAATTTCCTTTTGCCTTGTTTTGTTCGGTCAGACACATATCTTTTATCCCTGCTGTCATGACTATTAAATAATTTAACAATGACCAATAGGGTTGTGAACTGGAGGATAAAATAAAATAAAATAATATCTTCTCATCTATTAATTTAAAATTATTATCATGGAAATGATTAACAACGATTTAGATTAGGCATTTAAAATATTCACTTTAGTAAACATTATACATATAATCACATATGACCATTAAGTTATTAGAGCACCTTTAACCAAGGTGCTTAGAGGGTTGCTTAGAGTGTGGAGTCTACCAAAATTCTAAAGCCATGATTAAGGGGGATCCTTAATTAGGTTTTTAAGGCGTGAGACCCATGAACAGTGTAAAGATCGGTTACAAAAACTATAAAATAAGAACCGGTTTTTAAGAGTTTCTTACACTGTTCACGGGCCCCACTGACACCCTACGAAACCCTTTGGGTTTCTTAAGATCGGTTCACTTAAAAAAAAACCTACAAAACCCTTTGGGTTTCTTAGGGTTAATTATGCTCTAAGCAACCTCTAAGTAAATTGTTTAAATAAGTAATGATTCTTGTACTGTTTACGGATCCTACTGACACATGGCGGTCCGTGACTGGTTCATTTTAATTTTTTTTCCTTAAAAAAAAAAAATCCACCACAAATAGGGTGCTAAAGTTAAAGATGCCCTTAGATACCAACAAATAAATGTATTTATAATAATTATAATATTTCTTTTTTCCTGTAATCTCATTTTTACTATAAACTAAATTATACACATCACATATACAATAAAAATCTAAAAAATAATTATATATATATTATTAATTAGAGTTGATTAATGTAATATTTTTTTTGTGATACTCTATAAACATAGCGTAAATTAGTAAAGCAAGAAATTAGATCAAAGAAAGTATTTTATTGACCAATAAAGCATAAATATAACACATTGGTTCAAAAACCTAGTTCAAGCTACATTCTTCTGTAGTCGAAATTGAATAATAGTCTGTCCCTATTTTCTAGGGTTTAGGAGGCTAGGTATTTGTAGTCAAAATATAGGTTAGATCTTTTAATATCCTGAAATATGGAAAGATCTCTTTTTATTATAAGTTTTTTTATTTTACTCGGAAGCATAAGGAAAACAAAACCCATAGGCCGGGTGACATTTTAGCAGGAGAAGAAAGTCATCATCCTGCTTTAAGCAATATGGCTAGCTTCTTGCATAAATTACCCCCAACAGTTTGCCCTTTATCTTTCAACTTCATATTTGAAGTCAACAGTTATGATCGTGGTTCTATCAATGAAAGAGACTTTTCAGTACACAAATCAGGTGGTTACTAATCATGGGTCTTGAGGGAACTGTAAGCATCCAATTATCTTTCAGAATGTTTTCTCTCTTATTCATTTAATGGAACTAAGAGTACAGAAGCCACAAACACACATACATGCCAATACGCAGAAGTTTATTTATTATTTTGATTAAGGATCGTTGGTACTTCCTTGGTCGTTCTATATATCAATACAGAACAACTCGTGTTACATTCTCTCTTCTGTGGCTTTGCCTTTGCGTCGGTTCTTGCTGCCATAGCTCGTCTCCAGTACATAGCATACCATAGAGTCAACGTCATCCCCGAAAATGCTATAAGCTTCAATGGCCTGCGTATAGCTAAACCCCATCGACAAAACCATCTCAATGCTGTTACTCAGTACCGCCTTCTCTTTTACCGTCTCCATTGGTTTCCTATCACTGCCTGAAGTTCCTGCTTTAAGAATTTCATTTTGTCTCAATATGCCTTCAGCTCAAGTGAGAGGATTCAATAGAAAGATAACTCACTAGCTCCAGAAGAGGAAGTCTCCGCATTAGAGGTGGATGATTCCTTGGGACCAATTCGTGGTTTAGACCGTTCCATAAGATACTCAGCACGAGAAGCTTCCATTACAGATCGTTCTATTTCCTTCTCGGTAAGCTCAAGGTCAGAGTAATATCTCCCTTCTGCTATGAGCGCCTGGAACAAAGACAGATCCGTAAGCAGTCACACACTCAAGACAGATTGGTGGTTATAGATGGTACTTGCATTATCAATTTGCTGTTCTTGCTGAGCCTTTATAGCAGCTTTCACCTGCTCCCCGTCCACATGTCTCTGGAATCAAATGAAGAAATATGAGAAAAAACAAAGATACGATACCTTTCTAATTTGAGTTTCCTTCTTTTGCACAGTTGAACAAAGAAGAGAAGAAACCATACTTACCCCAGTCAGGCTACTAAATCCAAGTCCTGCACCAACTGTCAACCGATGTGGATCAACCAACGAATTGTAATGATTCCCATGGTGGTAACTCAGCCTTATAGGAGGTGTATCGGTGTTGTAGCTCCCTTGAAATATGTTGAAAGGCTCTATATTAAAGAAAAACAAACATTAGCTGACATACTTTTCAATAAAGATCATAAAGTACTTTTTTCCAATGTCAATCGAAGTTGAACCTGTGCTATATGAGTAAATGTGGATAGGCCTATTATACATTTCTGCCAAAGCTTGGATCTCCACGTTGTTTCCATAGACCTATTACCATTGTGTAAAAGAGGCGTCAAACAGATAGTTGAGAGAAAAGTACACAAAGTGAAGACATAGATAAGAGCAGCGCACCTTGTCTCTTCTTTTCCTCTTCAAGTAAGACGTAAAGCCTTCAGTTATGAACTGAGAAAAGTGATCCCTCTCGTGTTCCTAAACCATCCATCATGAAAACAGTAAATTCTACCAATTGTTACCATCAAAACTAAATATCACTGCCTCTGTGCTAGGTCTAAATCAAGGTACACACGCAAAAATGATAAGATTAACGGCATCATAATACTAAAAAGAATATTATTATTGCGTACATGTACACACTCTTCTTACTCTCTTACTTTGTTTCATTCCACTTGAACTAAAATTGATGCTGTCTTGGACCCAAAAACATAGTCATATATAACTAGCCTTTCAAATGGAAAGATGCTATAACTGTTTCTTTCCCTGGTGGAAGGATGACCAGAAACTAAGAAACACATTGGCTAGAAAATACATACAGTTCTCAAAGCAAATAAGTTCGTTAATCTAATGCATGTGCTGGTCTAATACTTCATGAAACCCATCTACCTTAGCAAATGAAGAAAAACTACCATGTAATCCATGCACATTTCATCCATGTACACAGTTATGTTACTATCTTACTTAGTTTCATTCCACATAGCTTCAAAATTAATGATTTAACTACCTTAAATGCTTCAACTGTTATTCCTTTCCTATTGGAAGGAACGCCAGAAAGTACGAATGCAATACGCATTCAACGAAACTCGGTGAATAGCCTATATATGAGGTACAACCTATATTCATTTTCGTTGGTTCAATCTATCTTTTTTGGTAAAAATGGTTCAATGTATCTTTCCCACGTGCTATTCTCAAATGCAAGTCACTTTTTAATCCTAATGGAAGCTAAAATCAAAAACCACTTAGAGCTCGACAAATGAAAATAAAATTACCATGTAATCCATGCACATTTGTCTAGTCAAGTCGTACGACTCTGAGTCCCCATATACTTGATCTGCAACAGCCCGAAAGAGACAATTTCCATCTTCCAACATACGCCTAATTTCAAAGCCTTTGGATTGTCTAATCTCGGCTTCAAACTGATGTTCTCGTTCCTATGAAAGCGGTAATCGAATATATTAATTGAAAATGCATATAACACAAGCTAAGAATCTACACAGTAAAAGAACAATATTTCTGAAAATAAGAACTTTACCGAGCCAGAGCCTGCATGAGAGGGCACAAAGCATGGCATATGCTCATCCGAACTGTTATAGCCTTCGTTCTCACTCTGTGATCTTGGAGAAGAAGGATGTGATCCAGCTGGCGAAACCCTAGTGGAAACAAGAGAACGAGGGCCAGCCCCTCTTCTTGTTGCTCCAATTCGTAAATCACCAAAACTCCCCAAGACCGATCTCCTATTACCAGGGGTAACATTCGAAGAAGGCTTTGGTGGAGGAACAGGTAAGGGTGGTGAATCAGGGTCATCGCCACCACTAGCTGGAGAATCACAATCTATACTACCTTCACCTTCAACAAGAACAACATTTTCCGAAACAATCAAACCTTCATCATCTTTTCTATCCACAGGTTCATCACTGGGAAGTGATACATCCTTAGCATCAGAACACTCTGCTTGTTCTTCAACTACAGTAACCTCATCTTGTTTTTCATCCGTAGTTTCTTCATAAATAGTCACTGGTTGAACCTGAACATCACTGCTTGGCTGTGGTTCTGTTCCTGAAGAAGAAGATGAAGCAGAGGAGGAAGAAGATGAAGCAGAGGAGGAAGAAGACGAAGCAGAGCGGCTTGCGTTGGAAGAACTTCCTCGTTGAACCAAGATCCGAGCCATGTTGCGTCAATGAAAAACCAAAAAAAGATTAGAGATGATGATCCCAAGGTTTGTCCCTGGTTCTTGCTTTAGGGCCAACGATAACAATCCCTTGAGAGAGGGATTCCTTCCAGCCGTTCTCCAACTCGCAGCAAAACGTTCTCTGCATTCCCCTAGAAATCATCAATATCCCCAACTTTAGACTATTCAACCCCTTTCTAATACACCAAAGCTGCAACGTCCAACTACTCACAAAAGGCAAAAGAAACTGAAACTAATTTAACATGATTGTTAAATTCTTCCCTCATCTTCTTCTTCGAAACGAAGGTATAAACACACAAAACACACAACACAAGAAACCTCAAAAGGATTCAACTTTCAACACCAAAACTATATCTGAAACATTCGCCACCTCAAAGATACCACTTTTACTAGCTCAAAGCCTCCTAAAAAATCGATTAACCACTTCGAAACCTCAAAAGTATTCAACTTTCAATACCAAAACGCAAATGAACATGACCGCACATCACATAAAGAAAACAATCGAATTGAAAAACAGTTTACATGTAAATCAATCAAAGATAAGATCGATCAAATCGAAGCCCTAGAGTAGACCTATCGGGAAACTCACCGGAGATTTCAGCAGCTGAGAAAAGTAATTTGAGATCCGACGGAGTTTCGGAAGGACGCAGCGGAAATCGAAGATTAGGGTTTCGCGAGAAGAAAAGATATATGTATTTATATTCTTGAGAATGAGACAAGTGAGTTTCTTTTTTATTTTTGTTAACCGTGGTTTTCGGGTTGGGAGAGACGGCCGGAGTGCTGACGTGGACTCAGCGACGCGACTTCGCCACTGCGTCCACACGTGTCCACATCATCTATGGATGTTTCTCTCCTCTTGCCTAAGCAAAGGGTAGCTTTGCCACTTGTTAATGGCTAACGTTTTTTAATGCATTAAGGCTTCAACTAATTAATTTTCAGATTACTAAATAGAGTTTTCTAGCTATTTTTCTTTAATTAACAATATTAATAGTTAAAAATCAATAGTATATTAATAAGCTTAGTTATGTTTTTAAATTTATCATCTATTACTATTTACTAATTAAACTATACATATAGCACTTATTTTTTTAATTTATTTTAAAAACAATTTCTTGTTTCATATTTATATTTTATTATAATATAATATTCAATTTAAAATTTGAAAATAAGATATTTGAGAGATGGAGAACTTCAAATGCTAATCGATTAAGTTTTTCTTCCATTGAATAATATATGATTTTCGAAAAATTGTTTGATAGTTTCTAGGATTTTTCGTTCTATACTGTAATTATTAAAACTGTTTTTGAATGGATTGTTTACCAAAAATTTGAGTATAATTTAATGTAGTTAAAATAATTTCATGTACTTATTAGTTTTTCAAAAAAGTATAAATTAATTAACTTAGTTATTCAACAAATCCAATCCATTATGTTAAATAAAAACATTATATATTAAAATTCCATTTATGTGGTATTTATAAAAAACGCAATTGATAACAATAGATATTTTAAATTTCACTAAAAATAAGATTATAAAATGGCATTCTAATTAGTTAACTGTAAAGCTAATTAATTGATAATATTATTTATATCTCTTGAATTTAATTATAAATATATATCTTTTTATTTTGTAACAGAACTTTACAAAATATCTTTGTAAAAATTTTAAAATAGTACGAAAATTTATAATTTATTAAATTTTAACATAAAATATATTAATATTTATAAATTCTATAAATAAAGTAATAATATCAGATTAAAAAACATGAGTTATTTATATTTTAAATAAACTTAATATTTTAAATATTGAATATTTTAAAATCACATATTCAAATTAGTAGTAATAAAATTTTAATTAATAGAATGAAGTTTTAAATTTAAAATATAAAATTAGATCAATCTTCATTTAACTTGAAAAAAAAAATTATATAATTTGATAGGTCGATTAAAATTGGTTTTATACAGTTGCAAATTCTTTTCTTAAGCCTGTAAAATATTCAGAGTAATACAAAACAAGTAAATAACATATTATCTCATTTTAGTCATTAATTAGTGTGATGCGAGTTAATAAAATTATTAATACATTTCAGTTTTCGGACTCGACTAGCGGAATCCTCTACTGGTCTAGCTCGGTGGAGGAATCTTTATCCTCTCCACTCATGGCAAAAGGCATAGCATTGATGAGTGCTCTCGTTCAAGTTGTGGAGCTTGGATTCACCAACATTATTATGAAATCGCACGCTCAGACACTGGTTAAAGATATAATTGGGAAACACAACATCAACGAGATGTTTGGAGTTCGGCAGAATATCCAAAATATTGCTTGTAATCTTTCTTTTGTTATTTTCCTTTCTATTTCTCGCAAAGACAATTTTCATGCAGACACTTTGGCAAAAGAAGCTCTCTATAGCATCTCCCTTGTGTAAGCTACTCTATTAATTAATGCACTTTGCTGACCAAAACAGGCTACCTAAGAAGTTATAATATGCACCATAAAACACTAGATCAGTTTGATCGTTTTCTTGCAACTATTTTTCCAATGTACTTAGACCATTTATTTGAGTGCCTTACCTTATGATACATTTTCTTGTCTTTTTTTTTACTCTTTAAGACACTTGGTGCTATAGAGATACTTTTCTTATTTTCTAGTCATCATTTGGATAAAAATGCTCCTCGTTGGGCGATCTAAGACATGGAGCAAGGTTGTGTCATTTTGTGTCTAGTTAGTGGGGACCAAACTTAGTTACCTTTGGTTTATAGGCAACAAAGACAAGTTACAGCCGTTGGATGTAAATCAATCCAAGGGTGAGGGGCTTTTAACCGATGTGAGTTTGAAAGAGTAGGTATATGGGAATAACGAAAATAAATTCATATGTACATTGTGTTAACATTATCTTGAGTTCATAAAATCGCATAGGCTTAGTTATTTAGATAGAACACTACAGAAAAACCAAAAATGTGTTCACCACCACTTTGATGTATACTAAAAAATTAGGTGTACACATGTACAATTTGAATGTAATGTACACACGATTTTTTTCCATTAATGTTATAAAATTACGAAAATAACCTCATTTTCTTACTTAGCCATTATCGACCAGAAATCTTAATCTCTGCATATCTCTCCTATTTTCCACGACTCTTTACATTTTCAACTTGTTTTTAATACATTTTTACTCAGATGTGATAGCTTTCAATCCTAATTCATGGCTTTAATCTTAAAAGTTTGAACAATCATTTTTGGTCTCTGATTTGTTGAATGATTTGTTCCAAATCGTCACGTTTAAGTGCCATGGAGAGCTTTTATACATCATGATTATACCACCATCAGATATATAGCTTGACATATCTCAAAGATAGATTGGGTAATAAAGATATTGATTATAAAACTATTTTCTGGAAAAGATGTTCTGAAAAACCAACATTCATTTTATAAAAGAAAAAAATAAGAAATCAAGAAGAAGTAGAAACAAAGAAGAAGATACATAGGACCCACTTTGATTAAGAAAATATATATTAGATTTATGTTAATAAAAAATCATATTCTTAGAGAGGGTAGGCCCACTTTAGTTAGATAAATGATTTTAGTTATGATGATAATTTTGTTTCTAGTTGCAAAAAAACTGTTTCAATAGCAGAAACTGCCTTATCATGTAATTAAAACTTGGAAATTGCCGTGGAGTGTAATATTTCTAATTTTTATGATAAATTATATTGACAATTTGGGGATGTAGGTTTTATGGGTTACAAGGAAGGGGATTTTCTTGGAGAGTGTTATTTTAAAAGTATTACTTTTTCTAGTGTTGTTATTAAGACTTTATAGTAAAAATAAGTTATAATTGGTTTAGTTCATTTGTCTGATTGGGTTTTTTAGACCTTTGGTGACATTTTTCTTTCTTTTTGTGTGTGTTACTCAGTCATTATTGGAAAAAATGTGAGTCATTATAGGTAATTTTTCATTAAATATTCATTTTGGTAATATTTAAAAACAATTTATATTAATTATTTGAATTTATATATATATAATGTAAAATATTATATAAATTATATATTGATCTAAATATGATATCATGATAGTTAATTTAATTATCTGGATTCGAATCAAGACACTGCAAATATCTTTCTTTTATGATTGGATTTTATCTTATATTGTATAGCGGATATTGGGTATTTTGGTACCTCGAAAATCAATCAAAAAGGATTTTGCTCTAAAATTTAGGGGTGATTGGTTGAGACGTATCTTTAAATTTTATAGTGTAAAATTTTCTCTATAAAACTTTTGTTGTAAACGTAATTGCTGTAACTGTATATTTTTTGTACAACACAAAAAATCTTGCTTTAGTAAATAATTTTTTTACAGCCATTTTTGTTTTGTTTTTATTTTTGCTGTAATTTTATAAATTAACTTAAAACATTATCGGTAACTTTAAATGGTGCAGATAAAATAAAAGTTAAAGAAGGTATTTACCTCCCAACCATTCATCCTCTTTTTTTGGTCAAATCCATTCATTCATTCTCTTTGTTTACTAGATCGTAAAGAATGCATAGTGTTTCGAAGTAATATATCCAAGTGTAAAAGTCATAACTCCAAATTTACTCCATAACCACAATATACAATTCCTTATTTGATCTAAAACGTAACACTAACTTCCATACAAGTTTTGATAGCCTCTATACCAACCAAATTTTAGCAAAAAAAAAAAGAACCTCTTATACCAAAAGGGAACAACACTTGGAATATCTCTGCAACATGCAGATGACGACAGTCGATGGGTGCGTCTGAAAAGCGAGCTCATGAATAAAATGGTGCATGGACAACACTTGAGAGACTTAGATACGTCTATAGATTTATGATATTTCTTTTCAAAATTCTAATTTGTTTTTTTTTTAGAAATAATGTTTGAGAGATTTGTTTTCTGATACATATAACCATGTTTTTTTGTTAAAATTATATAACCATGTTTTTGCTCAAAGTTTTATTTAGTGTAATTGATTTCTAATGCAGAAAATAGAAATCTCAAAAAAATTGGATTGAAATAAAAGAAGTGTCTCTTTTAGTCTTCTATAATACAAATGGGGAGGCAAATTACATTAAAAAGAAAAATAGGCCATGTTAATTTGTTTCTAACTAATACTTCGCCATTAACGAATGTTTCTAAATTTACTTTATAGGCGTGGTGACACTCAAATAAAGAAAAACACACACCTAAACCGTTGTTGTTGAGTTCTACATAAACCATAATTTTTTTTGAAAAATAAATAAACCATAGTTCACACCTTCATTGTAGATAGACGAAGCAAAACCTGCACGCGTAAGCATGTGAACGAGACATATGATATGAACTGTTAAGGCTTTCCCGCAACGAATCTGGGATTATGATTTTGGTTCCTAGTTTTCCTCAGTCGGCAGAAAAATCCTAAGGAAGTGATAGCTTTAATAAGTTTATCATTTTACTCCATAGATGAGATAATACGAGTTACCTAACAACTGGTACAGTTCTCTTTTCTTATTCATCAATGATATTTAGTTCTTTCAACATTTCTTTACATTATATCATCAATATTCATGAATACCAAATTACAAGCTGATTTTAAAATATGATTCCCCTCAAAACAGTATTACGAATGTTATTAAATCCTATATGTTACATAATCTTCTTTTCTTTACGATAAATACATTAATAGATTTTCTTGATTTTCTTTATCAAAATAGATTTTCTTAATTTTAAGTATTGGCTAATAAATTCTAGGATTCAAAGTTTCTCAAACGTAAAAAAAATACACTAAGGGCTATGACAAATAATACCGTTAATGATGGGGAAATTAACTACTCCGAACTTTTGAAAAATCATGTAAAAAGGAACTGAGGAGAAGGCGTTTTTAAAGCATGAGAGTAATGTACAAGCAACTGAGGATACAGCTAGTTCGAGGCATCTGCAGACTAAAAACAAAGACTTAAAGCTGCCATTAAGGAATCTACTTAATATGTCAAGACAAATATGTAGATAAACGGGTTTTAAGCAAAATCTCATGACAAATGTACGGCAATAGCAAAGAGATCCTTCACGAGTTTGAAATTGGAAAAAGTAATTTAAGGGTCTCTTGACACGAACCATAACTGCTCTTGCCGAAAGCGAGAGTAAAGAGCTTCCAATTTACCGTAAATCCTGTAGAAAACAAGCTTTCACAACAAGTAAAGCCTTTCCTCAACTATTTAAACGAGTAAACTATCCTTTGGTCACAGTAAGTCATTTACAAGATGAGAGTCCCACTAATAGATTTCTTGAGATTCTTTGTACTCATTCTTTCTCTTAGTGGTGCTTTAGTCGTTGCAGAAGAAACGGTGAAACAGAACTTTAATAGGTATGAGACTAATAACTATGGTTACACACCTCCATCACCAACTTATGGTGCTCCACCAAGCCAACCAACACCACCGGCTTACACTCCCCCTGTAATGCCACCTCCAGTGCAAAAACCGCCCACACCAACTTATAGTCCTCCTGTTAAACCACCGCCTATACAAAAACCTCCGACTCCGACTCCAACTTACAGTCCTCCAGTAAAACCACCACCAGTGCAACAACCTCCAACACCGTCCTATAGTCCTCCTGTGAAGCCACCACCAGTTCAGAAACCTCCAACCCCAACGTATAGTCCTCCAGTAAAACCACCACCGGTGCAAAAACCTCCAACACCAACCTACAGTCCTCCTATCACGCCACCACCAGTTCAGAAACCCCCACCCCCAACTTATAGTCCTCCTGTAAAACCACCACCAGTGCAAAAGCCTCCAACACCAACCTACAGTCCTCCTGTCAAGCCACCACCGGTTCAGAAGCCTCCAACCCCAACTTACAGTCCTCCAGTAAGACCACCACCAGTGCAAAAGCCTCCAACACCGACTTATAGTCCCCCTGTGAAACCACCACCAGTACAAAAACCTCCAATACCAGCTTATAGTCCACCCATTAACCCGCCACCAATGAAACCTCCTACACCTTGCAGTCCACCTATTAAGCCTCCACCAGTGCAGAAGCCTCCAACACCAACATATAGTCCTCCTGTAAGACCACCACCAATTCAGAAGCCTCCAACCCCAACTTACAGTCCTCCAATAAAACCACCACCAGTGCAAAAGCCACCAACACCCACCTATAGTCCTCCTATGAAGCCACCACCTGTGAAACCTCCAACACCAACTTATAGTCCTCCTATAAAGCCACCACCAGTGCAACAGCCTCTGACACCAACATATAGTCCACCTATTAAACCACCTCCGATGAAACCTCCTACACCAACTTATAGTCCACCTGTTAAACCACCACCTATACAAAAGCCTCCAACACCAATTTCTAGTCCCCCTATTAAACCACCACCTATACAGAAGCCACTGACACCTATTTACAGTCCTCCTGTAAAGCCACCATCAGTGCAAAAACCTCCAACACCAACCTATAGTCCACCTGTTAAACCACCTCCAGTTAAGCCTCCAACACCTACTTACAATCCTCCTGTGAAGCCACCACCAATACAGCAACCACCATCACCATCCTATAGTCCACCTATTAAACCACCACCACCTCTCGTGAAGCCTCCAACCCCAATTTATAGTCCACCACTTAAACCCCCACCCGTGCAAAAGCCACCATCACCAACTTACAGTCCACCGCTTAAACCACCTCCGGTGAAGCCTCCGACCCCAATTTACAATCCTCCTGTAAAACCACCACCGGTACAGAAACCTCCATCACCAATTTATAGTCCTCCACAAGTTGGATATGGTACTCCTCCTCCATATGCATATCTTTTGCAACCATAGACATAAATGGTTAGGATAATGAATTTCAATGTAAAACACTTTGAAAGATTGCCAACTAGGCTTTCTAACAAATGTGTATGTTGTATATGATACCACATATTATGTGGTAAATAAATAAATGTTTTATATATTATAAAGGTAATATTCAGCATGATCTCTTTGCAATCCATCTCTTGGTGGATATCACTAAATTATATGTCACACTCTAAATTTTAAGGGCTAGTTGTATATGCGTTTTTTAAATTGACTTTTATTTGCATTCAAATCTAAGAAAAGGGTAAATATTGTGTCTATATTATTATGAATTAGTTAAACTATCTCAGACCCTACTCGAAGTTAGGATTTGAATATTATGTAGATAAAATTGATGAAACTCTAATAATATAGATGAAGAAAATAATTTCAAGTAAAGAAAACTCAAATAAAGTTATAAATAGTATCCATAATCTTTGAAATAAAGTGACTACTGATAGTGAAAGCATAATTAAAAATGTTTATTGTCGGAATTTGAAACCAAAATTTTTTTATTTATTGCATTGACAAACGACTGATTTAGTCAGCAACCAACTTTTAAGTATGCTAACAATATCAATGAACTAAAATAACAATGTAAAATTTGTAAATAACAATATTTTGTCTTTGTAAATCCCAAGTAGTAGGAAAAAGGAAATTAATATTTTCTCAGAAAAATAAATAAAGTACTAAATTATATCAAGACAAAAAGTGATGATACTCACATTTAGATATGTGCATTCTGATACTTGGCATGGTCCTGGTCGCTTATTTAGGTGATTTGATAGTTCAGTAGAAAAGCTTATGATCCATTTAAGAACTTAGGATATTAGGTTTGGATTCGGTTAGATAGTCGGGTACTAATATTAGGTACCAAATAATTTTGGAAAAAGGTCGGTTTCAGTTTGATTAGTGTTTGATTAATTGTTTGGCTAATTAAAAAAATTGGTATTTAGACAAAATATCGGTTAATGTGGATGAAGCAAATAAAATTAAAGGATAATTCGGATCATGTCAAATAAAAAATATTCAGGAACTTTTTGATAATTTAAAGGATAATTTAAGATAATTCACTTTGTCAAATACTTTTAATAGGTTTATAAATTATATTTTCAGATATTGTTTATTTTAAATTTATATAATTAATATTTTTTGAAAAAGAAATATAATTAATACTTAATATATGTCAAATATTTCTTATATAAGTACCCATTGAGTGCCTGGTTCGAGTCATGTATTTTGGAAATAGAAAATATGTAAACCAATGTATTCTAGTTTGTTTTTTCGTCTCTGTTTTTTTATTCCTTGCTGATTCAACTTAAAAACTAATACTTATTAATTACAGAAACTTTGAAAACATTATATTAATTACAAAAACTAAATCCATTAGCTATTTTATTTTACATGCGATTCTAAACAAAAGCCATCCATTTTGGATCCAATTTTTTAACAATGGTCAAATCATCAATTACATTATCATATAATATATATTCTATTATGTATGATCATCAAATACATGCAGCATATGCAAACATGATGAGCAACTTCATTTCAATCAATCGATGAAAAATGCTCTCTCTGCAGCATACAATCACAAGAACGACTATGCTTACAACACTTTGGAATCTCCGAGAAGCTTGCATTTTATAATCTAAAGAAAATTGCACTTCCTCTGAGAATCAAACCACGTTCCTAGTGTAGAAACCTTTAAACCTTGGCCAGTAGGCCAGAGTGCTTTCACAGGTTCGTTTTCGGTCTATATAAAGTTAATTATTACTAAAAACTCGTTCAACTTTGTAATTTCAAAAGTAAATCATATATTCTTTTATTATCAATTACATATCCCCTATATATTAATTTTGGAGCATTTTAAATGAGAACTTTAACATCAATGCTGATGTCTCCACCTCACAACCAACCTAAGAGCACCTGCAATGCAGGTACTTAACAAATCCTTAGCACAAAAACATAGATAGTTTGTATTAAAAATTAATAAATTATTTGTCAAAGGTAAGGATTGATCCTTAATTAAGGCTTTATAAGGATCAAATCCTTAAGTATGTGGCAAGGTGTGAGTGGTCTGATTTGTCTCCATAGTGTGTACTTAAGGATTCCATAATATAACACCATTGGACACAAAAAATCCTTAACTATTTTAACAGAAAAAAAATTATTGTTATAATCTTAAGGACTCCAATGGTGATAACACCATTGGAGGTTCTCTAAGACCCCGTTATTAAATATCCCTCTCTTGCTAGGGAAATTACACAATGTGCCATCGAGTGAACCAACACATAGTTAAAAACAAAACTCATTAAAGTAATGTTCTGGCACTTTTAAGTTGACCGTAACAAGAACCGCTTCACCTCTATCCCCTACAAACTCAATTCAAATTAGAAACCAGATGTTCCATATATCGAAACGTGCAATTAACTAACTGTTGTTTAAATATTGAACAAACCAGTGCACCTATATATTACAAAATATATACAATTACTTGATTATATATGTCCATTTAGGTTGATGTGAGAAAGATTCATCACTAACTCATGATTACTCAGATGTGATATGGTATGACCTGTTAGAAACGTTAAAACACAAATATGTAAACCATTAAGTAAAATTGAGTTATTATTTTAGTTTAATTTTACCAAAGTATCCATGGTCAAATTAAAGATGATATAGCTAGTGTTATCAATACAAACATATGTTTTCTTTCATCCCATTTCATGCAAAGATAAGGTTTAAACTGGTTATACATGTTCAATATTTTGTGCAAAGAGTCAACCAAAAATGTACAAATATCTAAATTTTATTATAATATTACAGCTCAAACGTTTTTGTTAAGTGGGCTTCTAAGATAACAATTTTTCAACACCAAGCCTGAAACTAGCATCGTTATAGTTAAGGTCCAGAACTATTAACATACTAGAAATATAGCCACCGCGCAAGCGCGGGGCCGAATCCGTTTTGAATGTTTTAAGTGTGTATGAGATTTTGTTGTTCGTATATTGTCTAAATCTTTGTTTTTTTGCGTATTGTATATTGGAGTCATCACTTCCATTGAGTTCACTTCCGTTTTGTTATGTCTTCAAGTGAAGTGTAATTTTCATTAGAAAACCGAATAAAAATCAGGAAGATTACAACATTAAGTTATGTACATAAGATAGTTTGAAGATCATGAAGTTTAATCACTAAAACTTTCTGTACTACTTTGAAAAATTCTAATTTATATGTAGAGATGAAATCTTTAATTTGCTTATTGACATGAAATAATAATGTAACGTCCCGACCGCCCACGGTTAATAGGTTGCCCATGTCCACGCTCTCGGCCCGTGGATCCTATCCCATCTGACGGTTCGGTAATTTTTCAAAGTCTCCGAATCATTGTTTACTGACCCTACAATCACCACCCGACTTTTCTCGTGTTTTGAATTCACTCGCATGGTATCGTGGACACCCTTAAAAAAGACCAAACTGTAATATTATTATATAAAATTTGGTTTCTAGTTTACAAAATCTCATGTAACTCAGTTGGTTATGTCAATCAAATAAGCATTGAGATGAATGGTTCGAATCTCATAGCATGTAATACATCACTTTTTTTAAAGAATTGCGTGGGATCCACTTACGCTGACGTGGCGGAAGAGAAGAGAGTAAACTCTCCCATTATAATATAGATTTTTGCTTATGTGACATGATGAAATGTAATGTTCGAATATCAATGTTACTAATCAGTTGACATTTGTTATACCAATTCATCCGCTCATGCGCGGGGGTTATCAACTAGTATTTGATTATTGAGATTTATGATTTTTCAAGATTAATGACTTCTTATACAGGTTGGTCGTGATCAAATTATGCTAGGTCAACGTAGATCGGGAGGCTTTGAGTAAAGCATCAAGCATGCACTTCAAGTTTTTAAATATTTAGTTTATTTTAGGTGGCAAATTTTATACAGACTATTCGTTAGGAATAGTGGTTATATGTTACAATAATGCATACTAGAATATTTATTTGAGTTTAACATATGTTTACTTGTTTTTTCTCTAACTTGAATATTTAATAGGCAAAATAATGCTTCAGAGTATAAACATATCAGGATTAGATCTAGTTGAATTACATAATTAGAGTTGAAATTATTATTTTAATTTCTTCTTTTTCTCTTACTGCTGAATTATTATTTTGATTTTCTTCTTCGTAAAGATCATGGGTTCTTAGTAGGCTCGTTGCATGATTTAATCTAGTATTGACAAAAGTAATTGTAACGCCCCAACCGCCCATGGCTAATGAGCCTTTCACGCCCGTTCAGTCGTTCTGTCGGCCCCAATATGTGCGACGGGCAATGCATCATTTTTTGGAGGCTTGAAACTGAATATGCTATCACCGTATGACATTTCTCCGTGTTTTGTCCTCAGTCGTACATTATTATGAATCACTTCCCAATAGGTCACTCATCCTTTCACTACTCCAGTCTAATCACACTTAATATTGGAGTTCTAAATGGATGTGTGGCTGAAAATATAAGTGCACTTTGATGACATAGGTAGCCAAAACAGTTCTCTTAAATATTTTCATATACCACAAAGTGCGATGTTACAATTCACCCATTCTCAGAGAATGCAACGTCCTCGTTGCATTTTTTGGAGGCTTGAGAAAGTCTTATTTATTGACTCTGCAATCACCACATGACTTTTTTTGTGTTTTGACCTCACTCGCACGGTATCGCGAATCACTTCCCGAAAGATCATCTAAATAGATGTGTGACCAAACATTAAGTACATTTTTGATAACATAGGTAGCTAAATCAGTTCTCTTAAATCTTTTTATATACCATAAATCGGGATGTTATGATAATATTAATAAATATAGGTTCATTTAGGTGAATAAAGTGAGAGTAACCATATAGCTATGTAAGACAGCCGCTGGTTATGTGACAATTTGTCCCAACCAGCGTTAAAAAGAAAGGACACTCTTCTTCTTCCCTGAGCGTGAAGCCAACACGCATGTCACCACTCTACCCATGCCCGGCTTGTGAGCGTAGGCTTTCCAGTTAAATGAGTTATATTGAATACAATCATGGTGTTCTATTGCATTTATAAAGTGGCTTATAGAGTGCATTGTATAATTTAAGTTTGCCTCCATGGATTTTAGTTTACTTTAAGATGATGATCATAGCGTAATATATTGTATGACACACTATTATTCCATTCATGTTACTATATATAGAGTATGAGTGAAAAATGGAAGTCATATCACTACCAATAGTTTGCCAAAGATCAACGCAAATGTTGAAAAGGTAACATTAATCAAATTGTTCTAGGGACTTAGTTCGCCATAGTAGGGTGCCACATGTTTGCAGTAAACTGTTATTTGGAAATGACACAATGAAAAATGCAATTGAAAGAATCACATAATACGCTTCATCAGACTCCCAGCATTTTAAAACCAACCTCATAGACGGCTTACAGTACTAATTGTGCAGGGTTGACAATGTAGATGGCTTCCCCTGCATATTGCTTTGCTGCATTTTGGTGGCAATCACCTGAGATGTGGACACAAAGATGTAATTTATGTGTGGCAAATAGTTCAACCATTATGGGTACAGTCAATATCATTTGAAGGTGACTACTACCAATATAATATAGTTACATAACAGTTGGGTAAAATTATATATGCCGACGTACAAAAAAATACTATGAATAAAGGCTATCCATTTAAAGCATAAATAATACCAATATTGTATCGTCCCATGCGACTACAAACACAAGTCACTTTGTGGTAGTACATATCTCCATGTGAGACTATACAAACGAAGACATACAAAAGTATGTGGAGCATACATGGGTACCAATGAAGATGGCATAGAATATAAACATCACAAAAACATAACTTAATAATGGCGCGTGAAAAAGACGCGCCACCAAATAAACTCTCCCAACCCTATTACTCGAAGCTCCTACTCCTTTGTGCGTTGCTTGCCTCTTCGGTGCATTACGGCGCTGCGAGAGGGTCTCCTCTAACCCCGTCATATCCAAATCTCTCCCTGGAGTGGGTGGTTGTTGGTGAAGCGATTCCAAACTGGCCGTAGTCGTCTCATCGAGTTGTGATGGCTTACGTTGTGCTTACCCCTAGCGACTGCTGCTGCGTGTACCTACACATCACCGATTTGGTGGTCTCCTCTTCCGACTTCAAACATCCTAACGGCATGGACCCTAAATGTTGATATTGGCCATTTACTTCATGGGCTTTCCGGGTATGCTCTGTTTAAGCTAGAGGTCTCGGGATCTCAGACTCTGATGTTGGTGACATCTCTGTCTCTCCATTGAGTCAAGATTAGGCGGTTATTATCTATTGAGTGATACATTAATTTAGCTCCTCATCCCTCCTTATTTGGTGTTACTTGTTAGTCTGGATTTAAGTTATAGGTTGCATCAGCTTGGATAGTGAAGGTTCTTCGTACTATTCGAGCTATGGGTCACACATTTCAGATGGAGGATGTAGTAAGACCCGGGAGGTGGTGATGCTACCCCTTTCTCCTTATCGGCTTAGAGGACGAGTGTGGTGGAGTTTAGTTGAGCGCTATTAAGCACTCATGGTGTGTTTTGTTCTGTCATTTTCCTGAACTTATGTTCAGTTCATTCATCCCAGCTCGGACTATGAGGGTGGTCCTTGAACGGGTTTGATTATGCGGCTCTGAGGGAAAGAAATTTGTTTGGGTGGACATTCAAACCAGCTTCCCGCTTGCATTTTGTGCCTCGTTATCTGGTTTTTTGGGTTTCTCCATTGTAGTTTGTCTCGGTTCAACCTTTCATCCGACTTATCAAGAACCTTATTGTTACTTATTGTCATGTTTGCTCCAGAACAGAACGACTTCAGGTTCGATTGCTTTTGGTTCCATGTTTTTTTACCTTTTTGTCGGGGGATCAAGTCTTGAGGTCTTGTAGTTTGTTATCACATCTTATAAACCTCAACAATTCATTTTTTCAATGATATTTACACTTTAGCAAAAAAAATGGTAGAGAAACCGCGGTATAGCTGGAATACACAAATAGATTATTTTTTTACGGCAAAAGGTTATTCTATTACTCAAACTTAAGGTGGCCTGGATAACCAGACCAGAATAGAACAACCAAAATAACAAAGTTTGCGATAAAAGGAACGAGCTGTCCTAGCTAAGGAATCAGCTATTCCATTTTGCGTATGTGGGATGTAAGAGATCTTGAATTCCGGTAGCAAAAGTTGATACATAAATAGATTAAAAGATATTATAATGTAGATGATGTATGGGTGCATATTCTTTAATAACAATATAGGTCTAGCTAAAAATATAAATGGACATGTCCATGACAATCTGATAACTCGACTTGTATCCAAATTACTATTCTAAACGTGGAAAGTAACTATACTATTCTAACAAAATTCGTATATTACAGATGTAGTGATTCCCCAACATCAATCTTGATTCCACAATGAATCCCCGGCCTTTTTTGCAGACTTCGAACACTACTTACCTAATATGTTTTTTGGTTTTCTTCCCTTCTCGTGCTGTCAACGTATGACTACCACCGCGGTAACCCTAATTTCCCACGAAATCTCATCAATACTCTCCATGGCAATATCACAGTGTACGACTTTCCCTTTATCCCATTAATTAACTGTCTCTTCTTTGTATGCCTTAACGTTGCTCCTCGTTATCACTTCGAGGTCCAATCAACAACGCTTCAGAGTATCGATTTTATCATAAGTGAATGTGAAATTTTGGTCTCTTTTCAATTAATATTTGCTAGATCATAACACAAAGCAATTACGAGTATTGAGTATTTTACTGTATATTTTCAGATTTTTTTTTTAAATATAAGTAGAAGATAGAAATTTGGTATCTCACTTGTGAAAATGTGCCCCATAACCTCTTTAATCATGTGCTCTTTTTCTAGTAGTTTATCTACTAATTTATATTAAATTTAATAATTTTATAAAAGGTAAATAACCTTATGCTCAGTCGTTCATGATTTTCATGCTTTTAAAACCTTATACGCCATGCTTATTGATTTTTCATGAGTTCATCGTTTTCTCTTGCTTTCTTAAGGAGCGTAAGGTCTCCGGTCGACCAGCAGTGCTGATTTCTACCAACCGAGCCACACATGATTGATCCTGATGCAGCAGCTAGTATCTTCTATTTTGGTGCCAACATAACAATATAATATTTCAAATATTAATCCTCTAGCTTATAGGAATTGGTTTTGGTTTTCTCTTTAATTTTTCCTTTCTTAAATTAGTATTCTCCGTCTCCTAACAGGATTTGTCTAAAGTAAAATACTATATAAACAGATTTGAGGCACCTGTTTTTTTGGTCTTTGATAATTAATAAACAAGAGCTTTTTTGTTGTTCCTTGTGCAATTTGATTCAATCCATCTAGCAAGAAGTTGGTCTTGAAGAAGGTATCTCCGAAAAATCTTTGATTGATCCAAGAACAGATCGCTTGCCTCTGCTTACTTGATCACAAGAAATTGGTCTTGAAGAAGGTATCTCCGAAAACTCTTTGATTGATCCAAGAACAGATCGCTTGCCTCTGCTTACTTGATCAACCGTTCACCATATTCATACACTACACCTAGTTGGTATCAGAGATTCGCTATGCTCCTACGATTCAGTGGTGAGGCTAAAGAAGGATGTTCTTACAATAGAGATCAAAATCACGCGATAAGCCATCGCAGATCTTCAAGCTCAAATAGCTAAAGAACCTTATAGATGTAGTGGCCACCTTGACTATACAGCACGCGACTCTGGTAGTTCCCCCTGAATGTAACGACCAAGCTGATAAAAACAAAGAGTTAGAGGAGGACGAAAATCCTTTTGCTCGCCTTCATCATCAGCATGTCATTCTTCTGGTTGAGTCCTAGGAACATGCGTGATTGCGAAATTTATGAAGCTTTCTTTGATCCCTTGTATTTCTTCAAGATAGGATGTAAATGCAGGTCATTCTTCTGGTTTTGAAACCATCATACCACTTGAGAACAATCTATTGCAAGCATCACATGAAATTTCTAAGATTTTTTATACACTTCATCGCCCATATAAACGATTACGGTTATGCGTGTAAAAAGATAAACTGATTCTTGTATTTCTTGACTCATCAAACCATTTACACCAGCCATTTTTAGTATAAGTATTTTTATCCATAAACCATCTGTAAAACACCATCTTCATGTCCTTTGTGGTATGCCTTGTGCTACGTCCTTCATATTTTGTGAAAATGATGGTTGAGACCCATTTTGCACTATCTGAATGTGGGCTTCCTTCCATAGTTCTGCTTCAGTTTCAATCAATTGTAATGTATCTCATGGATCTCTATCTAGCTATTCCGTTGAAAATCTTTTTATTTATCGTTTTCCAAATATACCAAAGAATCCAAGCGCATTGAGTATCTTCTAAGTGCGAAGAGATCCTCCAATACAAATAGTCTATATTCGTAAACCCGACAGATGAGCCCATTATAATAAATATAAAATGAAAAAATATTCAATCAAATTAAAACTATTTTCTGAAACTTTATCTATAAACAGCACGTAAACAAAATTCATTTAAATAACTTCTCCTTATATATATTGTGGGATTTGGGTACCATACAATTTTCTTTTCTTTTTTTTGGGTAATTTAAGCATGTGACCTCTAAAATCCTAGTAGATGACCCAGAATTTTGAAATTTTAATTTGATCAATACACCAACTCATCGTTGGTACATTTTCATTAATGGTTGATTATTATATTATGCTTCATATATAAAAAGAAAACAGAAACCACCTTCGTACACTAATATCACAAACAAACTTCAGTTCAGGCATGGACCTAAAAAGACAGCTAAGACAAATACATGTCTTTGCACTTACATTATACAATATATTACAATGAGCTGCAAAATATAGTTTTAAACGGTGCATCTTATGGGATACCGATGATGGGGAAGAAGGGAAGATAATAGCTCGTGGGAGCCAGCCCCCACTCCGGAGGAACAGGCAAATCAATGGTCTTGGACGAACTGAAAGACCTGAGGCTTCTTGGACATGATTTCAAGAAGATCAACTTCGAAGAGAGACCATATTTGTCACCTTCGAGCTTTACAATCTTCGACATAATGTTCTTTTTGGAAGCATAAAGTTGGTTGAAGCTACCTTGGAGCTTCGCTTCGCAATCCGATTTGATTCTTGAGGGAAGTTCCGACATAAACTCGCCCTTCTTGTCCGTTGAGACGGTGAAACGCGTCTTGGAATGGCTACAGCTAACGCTGATCATGATTCCTGAAAAGAAGATATAAAGTCTAGTCATAAATTGAATGACAAGAAGAGCGTTGATCATTATAACAATGTCTCCTGTCACTTGAGTTCTATCTCCTTTTGTGCTATATTACAAGTTAAACATTTAGAACACAAACTAAAAAAAGTCTTCTAGTTTAGTGTTAGTATTAAATGGACCTGAATAATCGTAATCACTGGGACAGTCGTAACAAGAGACTTTTCCTTCGAGGAGCGAAACCGAGACCACGAGGGAAGATGAGATCAATGCTGCCGTGAAAAGGAACAAAGCTAGGAAACTTAACTGCATAGCCATTGGAGATGGGTCTCTTGAGGAACACATTAACAATAAAGATGTGTATATATAAAGTAAATAGAGATATTTTTACGATACAAGGACTATCACAAGTTTTACAATTGCTTCATTACTGAATGGGACCCAAAAACCAAGCATGGTAGTTGGTTCGGCGTTAAATGAATGGGTATCTAAAATCTTATCCCCTTGCACTAGATTTAAATTTAATATAGCTGATTGATATGCAAAGTAAGATCCGAGATTGTGGAAGTTATAAACATTTCTCAAGAACCTTAACAACAAAAATAAACTCTATAAATTGGAGATCTATACTTATGTATATAATTTCCAAAACATTTGGAGGTCAATACCAATATTTCATCTTATGCCAATACTTTTCAAAAATCAATTTCTCTTAACAAAGGTTCAGTTTCATTTTCTTACTATTCACTCCGTGCATATGTTTCGACTACAAGTTTACAATTTTTGAAAAATAATTAAGTGACTCATCTATCTATAATATTAAAATTGAAGTACATTTTGAAAATAGCCCTTAATATAACTATTTAATTACATTCTAGTGCCATTGAAAAACTTCCTTATTTTAACTTTTAGCATTTATTATTTTTATCAATTAAAGAAACCATAAAACATTCATAAATTGATTTTCAAAATATTTAATGCTAAAACATAAATTTAAAATAAATATTTAATATACATGATAAAAACAATTAATGCTATATTGATTTAGGTAAACAATATAAACATATGACAAACATCCTTTTAGATATATTAATGCTATATTAGTAATAAATAATTAATTAAAATGAAAAAAACAACCATAAAGCCACCTAAATCGATTTAAGTATTCATTTATTAAATTTAGAACGCAATATTATTTTTAAAAATAGTTATATTTCACTATTTATTTGACACGGATGTACGGGTCAAGATCTAGTTAGTCTATTATAAATGTAGTGATTTTACTGAGTTTTGTGGTAAGAAAAAAAAATACCTGTTATTATTATGGAAAACAAATGGGTTAATTTGCAAATTAATCAATTTTGAAAACGAACATAAAGATATAATATTAATTTTGACATTATTAAGGTAATAACATTTAATCCAAGATTTAAGGGAAATTGCCAAAATATCACTTTCCTTGTATCACTTTTCAAAAAACTTTTCAAAAATACCTTAATCACTTTTACCCTTGTTTTTAAGAAGAAAAAACACAATTATAATCTTGGGTTAATTAATCTAAAACTTTTTTTTTGAAATGGAAGACTTAGGGTTTAGAGTTAAGAGGTGGTGTAGGATAGGGGTAAGGTTTAATTTAAAATTTAGGATTCTAATTAATTTTTAAAAAAATTTGCCCCTTAAAAAATGGTATTTCTTAAAATATTTTTTTAGTAAAAGTAAAAACGAAAAATGGTACAAAGAAAAGTGATATTTTTGAAAATTTCCGAAGATTTATCCAATTATATATTTTAACTTTCCAAGTAACGGATGAGAGAGAGACAAAGGAAGACGTTGATGCTTGGGGATATGGTCGACGTCACACATTTTTGCTAGCTAATAAAGAGTCGATGTTCTATTTAACCACATATAGCAAAAAAATATCATAATATACTGTTTTCATAATTTGTAATAACCTAATTTTTAATATAAAACACAATCATTATAAATAGAATAAGAGAAAATTGTGTGAATATACACTGTGTATGTGTGGTGAAGGAGATGATAAAATTGTGTTTTGCCATTATTTTTATAAATTCTATTGCCATCGAAAATATATTCCATTTACATACACATTGCACAGTTACAAGTAAATGAAAATATATCCACTAAGTTTTTGATTTGAATTATAGATGTTATCAGTCTTAGTAAGTAGAATGAGGAAACCAATATAGAATATACAAGTGCATGGGTGGTTGAGATAAAGATCAAATTGATTTTGCAGTTCTCATTCTGTTTTGCAATGTGAAGAACATTGTAAAAGTAAATAAAAGAGGAGTATTTCCCCCTAGCAAATCTCAAACAGAAACTATTCATTTGTCAGGAAAAAGTAAATAAATAAAAGAGGAGTATTGACAACACTAAGCGTGATTTTAATAGGGGCCTTAAATTTTAGGTACGTTTCCACCGTACTGTTTACATTTAAAGGTCGGTGGCTGACCATGGCTTTTTTCTATCACATGGGTTTGGACAAAGAAGGAACAAGCTTCAAAATATATGGATCCATTGAAATTTATACCAAGCTTTTCGGAAGTTAAACAATAAATTTGGGATATAGTAGTAGTTTCGATATTTAATGTTAAGACCAAATAAATGCAGATGAAGAATGAAATGGAACCTAAAGGCACATCAATATGTCCTTACTTTAGACCAGCCTCAGTACCGGTCCTGAGATACAATAGACCACAAGCAATTTTTTAAAAATTGGCCACTTATAAAAATTTTGTAGATAAAAAAATTTTAAAAAGGCTGATTTATGCAAAAAAAAATTTAGGGCCGGAAGCTGGTTCTTGTAATGCTTCCCCTCAGGGCCGCCACTGACCAGCCTACCTGTAAAATATCTTATGAAAACTAAAAGAATAAATCATGATGGAGTTGAAAACTAAAAGTTGGATTTGGCCAAATATTTTTCTAAGATTCGACTTCCAGTTTTGAACGATTTATTAGGGCTAAGTTGTTCCAAATATTATCCCAGTGAATGATATAGGTGGTGTTCATTTTCTATCATGGGTCTAGCTATTTCGGAAATAAAAATTAAATATAACTAAACTGAACCAGCCGGAACTGGACATTTGGGTTTTGGGTTCCATTCAGTTGGGTTGTGATCCGAAGATGTGTGAATTATAAACTTGGATAATGATTAAAATCGAACATGATATTATTTTCCTTTAAGAGTACTAGGATGTAGACCCCCGCGAAATCGCGGGGGCAAGTTAATATTAAGTTTTTAATATCAATTTTAAATAATAATATATTAATTATTTTAAAATAAAAGTAGATAATTATTTTAAAAATATATATAACTGATATAGTTAAAATAAAAACATTAAAGATGAAATTTTTTATAGAACTTTATTATAAATAAAATATATTAAAATATTAATGTCAAAGGGATGAAACACTTTAAAATAATAAAATTTTAATATTATTTTTAAAAGTATTATAATTGATATAGATAAAAATATAATTAAAACATTTATGCTAAAATGATGTATCCTTCAGAATTATCAGGTTTACTAATCTATATTCAATTTTTAATATTATTTTCAAAATGATTTTATATAAAATTTTAAAACAAAGAAGGTTTATATATTTGTTAACTTATATATTTTTTCTATTGTGAAATGATTCACTGCAAATGTACAATGGTTAATTTTCTTAAAATATACAACTCTTTAACGAATGAACATGTTTTCATTTTATTGGTTTTAATATTTAAAAAAAGTTATTATGAAAGAGTTCAATGTTACGTTTCTTGAAATATACAACTTTTTGGTTATAAAAATATTCAAGAAAATGTATAATGGTTAAGTTTCACAAAAGATGCAACTCTTTAAAGAATGAATGCTTGTTAAGTGAAACTATGATGTTATACTCGAGTTCTTAAATAAATTTTAACCGTTAGATTTGCGATTTTGAACAAACTCAACCGTTATATATTATTTTTTTTCTTATAATAAATTGATGACATTCATGGTTAAAGAAAATATGTATTTTAAGATAATAGGAGATAGACACATCATATACTAAAACAATTAAATGATGTCAGTTATAAATGTTATTTTGAACTTTTTCTAATAAAAATGATGATGTGAGTGGAAAACAAAATAAATTTGCTATTAGATTGTTGTTTAGTTGGGTTGTGATCCGAAGATGTGTGAATTATAAACTTGGATAATGATTAAAATCGAACATGATATCATTTTCCTTTAAGAGTATTTCAACCTTATTCCAAACCTTGGATTACACGAAATCTCTTTTTATGATGAGATAATAAATTCCACTCTTGTTTTAGACTAAGATACAAGAGAAACAAAATAAGATTTATTGTTTATATATTTTCTTCAAAGATCTTGGATGATCTTTGAACAATGAATTTTTCTCATTCTTTAACTAACTATTGATTTCTATTTTTATCTATTTTGTCAATCCTACACCTCCTTATATAGAGAACTAAGAGTTACAACCAAAGTTGCAATGGTTAACAAAGAGTTCTAATGGTTAACACTAATAGTTCCAAAAGTTAATCAAGAGTTACAATTGTTAAAATCAATAGTTGCAACCGTTAGCAAGAGTTGCAATCATTCACACATATTTTGGTGATATTATATTTGCGCCTTTTGGTGATGACACATTCGCACTCTTTCAGTGATCTACATTCGCACCCCTTCGACACGATTTGTTCACACCTTTTTGGTTACAACACATTCACACCTCTTCGGTCATGACACGTTCGCACCTCTTTGGTCACGATATGTTTGCACCTCTTCAGCCACAACAAGCTTGCACCTCTTTGTCCAAGACACGCTCGTACCCCGTCGGTCACGACATGTGCGCACCCCTTGGGTCATAACACATTCGCACATCTTCGATCACGATACATTCACACTCCTTTGGTCATGATCGTTCTCACATCTTCGGTCACGACACGTTCGTACCTTTTGGGTCACGACATGTTCGTATCTCATTCAAGATACATCATTTATCAACTAAAAGAAGAATGTGAAAGGGTGTGTTGTTTAAAAATAAAAAAATATATCTAAAAGGATATATCGTTCAACAATTAAAAGAGGCATGTGAAAGAACACGTTGTTTATACCTCTTCAGTCACGACAAATTCACACATCTTTGATCACGACACATTCACACATCTTTGGTCATGACACGTTCGCACCTTTTAGGTCACAGCTTGTTCGCACTTCTTAGTTTGTGACTTGTTGACACCTCTTTGGACACGATACGCTCGCACCTTTTCGACAAATACACACTCTTACCATGTCGGTCACGACACATTCACACCTCTTCTGTCACGACATGTTCGCACCCCTTCGGTCATAACCCATTTGCACTTCTTTGATCACGATACGTTCACATCTCTTCAGTCATGACCCCTTCGCACATCTTCGGTCATGGCATGTTCGTATCTCATTCATGATACAATATTCATCAACTAAAAGAAGCATATAAAAGGGTGTGTTGTTTCAAAATTAAAATATCATCTGAACGGATATATCGTTCAACAATTAAAAGAGGCATGTGAAAGAACATGTTGTTCGCACCTCTTCAGCCATAACACATTTACATATCTTCGGTCACAACACGTTCGCACCTCTTCGGTCACGACAAGTTCGCACCTCTTTGGTCACGATACTTTCGCACCTCTTCGGTCACGACACGTTCGCACCTCTTCGGTCACGACATGTTTGAACCTCTTCGGTCACGACACGTTCGCACCTCTTCGGTCACGACACGTTCGCACCTCTTCGGTCACGACACGTTCGCACCTCTTCGGTCACGACACGTTCGCACCTCTTCTCCCTAATACACTCACACCTCTTTGGACAAGACACACTCGTACGCTATCGGTCACGTCATGTTCGCACCTCTTTGATCACGACACATTCGCACCCCTTCGGTCATAATCCATTCGCACCTCTTCAATCACGATACATTCGCACCCCTTCGATCATGACCCGTTTGCACATCTTTGGTCACGACACGTTCGTACCTTTTGGGTCACGACATGTTCGTATCTTATTCAAGACATTGTTCATCAACTAAAAGAAGCATGTGAAAGGGTGTATTGTTTAAAAATTAAAAATGCATCTGAAAAGATATATAGTTCAACAATTAAAAGAGAGGCATGTGAAAGACACATTGTTCGCAACTCTTCGGTCACGACACATTAACACCTCTTCGGTTACAACACCTTCGCACCTCTTAGGTCACAACATGTTCGTACCTCTTCGGTCACAACACGCTTGCACCTCTTTGGCCAAGACATGCTCGAACCTCGTCGATCATGACACTTTCGCACCTGTTCGGTCACGACACGTCTGCACCCCTTCGTTCACAATCCATTTGCACCTCTTCGATCATGATATGTTCGCACCCTTTCGGTCATGACTCATTCACACATCTTCAGTCATGACACGTTCGTACTTTTTGGGTCACGACATGTTCGTATCTCTCAATATATGCCATTCATCAACTAAAAACATGTGAAATGATATATTGTTTAAAAATAAAAAATGTATCTAAAAAGATATATCTTTCGACAATTAAAAGATGCATGTGAAAGAGCACGTTGTTCATACCTCTTATCCAATTGCTATTAAATAATGAAAACACAAAATACAAACATATATGGAAGTTGACGAGAAAGAGGTAGTTAGTCGGTTGTTATCATTTTTTCACCTATTGACACATCTTTTCATAAATAAGTTTATAATTAATAGTTCTTTAATTTTTTTATAAAAAATATGTGAATGGTTTCTAAAAAGGTTTGTGTCTTTTGAAAGGTCGTGTCTTTTGAAAGAGTTGTGTCTTTTGAAAGGTCGTGTCTTTTGAAGAGTTGTGTCTTTTGAAAGAGTTGTGTCTTTTAAAGAGTTGTATTTTTTGATGTTTAACAAAAACGAAAGAGTTGTGTCTTTTGGTGTTCTTTTTAAAAAAGAGAGTCGTGTCTTTTGATATGTTAAGATACACCTTTTAGATTAGCAACTGATGACATCATACGTTTAAACGAAACTAAAGCTTAACCGTTAGATTGTATAAAAAGTAATTTTTAACCGTTGGATTGAAATCTTTTTTTTTTATAAAAAAATGATGACATCGATGACCAAAAACTGGTTTGCTATTATCTATAGATAAGTCTAAAAAGGTGAATCCATTTGCACAAAAATGTAGGCGCAGTAATGTTCAATACATTTACTTTTCAATTAGTTGAAATACACCCATCGATCTATACATATTCAAGCAAGTGGATAGAAGGCATACATGGCCAAACCACACATTCCTTCAGGTGCATTCACATCTCTCTTGATCCTCATGTACCCAGCCTCTCCCCAAGTTTCTCCCCATGAATTCTTCACCACCCAATACTTAGTCCCTTCTTCACTCACTCCGTAACCAACAATCGTGACCGCATGATGCAAATCCGTCCCACACTCTCCATCGAATATCCCGCCCGAGTAGTGCCTAAACGCAGCTCCAGTTCCTTCTATCCCCACAGAAACAGGCTGTTGAGACACCGCTTGTAGCAATGCTTCCTCGTTATTCATTGGAACCGTCTCATATCCGCTGATTGTGGCAGCCGGGAAAGCCAATGACTGAGTGGTTGGATGACAAGTTTGTTGTGACTCTTGGTATGGATAGTTATCCTCAGTTGTGATGCCTTGGTTATTGATTATGTACTCGAAAGCTTTTGACATTATCCCTCCGCTACATCCGTGATTGTAGTCTGTGGCACAGTCTAAGAGTTGTTGCTCCGATAACGTTACAAGCCTGCCTTTGGTAATCTTTGTAATGCCTTCCACTGCGGCCACGGCAGAAAACGCCCAGCAACCTCCTATTCCATTTTCGAAAATTTCATGCATTTTAAAAGCAAAGATTTATTCGGACGGTTTAGATTAAATCTCATGTAATAATCTATTTTAAACTGTGTTTGCGGGTAGTAAACAGTCAGACCCTTAGTCTAATAATTTGTAATATCCTATCATTATATCATCATGACCACATGTTTTCAAATAGGTACGATATGCATATTGAAAGTTAGTATCTATGTATTTTAAATAGTTAATTAGTTACCGCATGCGCCTTGATGCTTGACGGGCGTTACGGCCCCTTCCTGTCTCCAATCCATGCTTTCACCGAAATTACTAACGTTCCCATATCTAAACGGCACTATTTTGACGGACTTCTCTGTTGACGTTTGGTATATATCCTCGGGCACAACTAGTCCCGTGTAGGCAGCTCGAAACTCCTCATCGGTGAGATCAGAGAACTTGTTGACATCCATCTTGTATGTTGCGTTCTTATTCATGTTGAAGCGCTGGACAAACTCCAAGTTCTTCTTGAAGACTTCAAACCTATTTCTCTTCTCTGATTCATCGAGGTAAACACGTTGGAATCGAGTCATCCATTGCTCATGTTGCTCTATGGCTGAAGCTTCAAAGAGGTCACCACGAGATGTGGCTCGTGATGAAGTTGTGGAACTCAAAAAAATGGTTAGAATTAAGATAATAATCGGAGCCATTGCTAATGGGAAGACGTATGCAATGTATGAGATTAATATTTCGGTAACTCTATAGATAAAAAAATGTTTTGGTTAATGTTATTTGGTTTGCCAAGAAGCCTAAAGCGGCATTATATAAGAGATTGTGAAGTAAAGTGTGTGGTTGTTCAATATGTATGTTTGATATTCTAGCCATAGTGGGTCCCAATGGCATCGGAATGTGAACAGTGATTCTCTTCACCTTTATGTTATTGATTGATAAAAATATTGCCACTTTCTATATGCTGATGTAAACCAATATGGACTGCCATCAATTATTAAATATCTATAAAAACATACTAGCTATGTTATTCTTTATTTTCCGGACAACATATTCGTTACTATGTATCAATACTAAAAATGTTAACTCTGCAAGATATATATCAGGAACCAGAACCTGAAATGGACATGTATGGAAGAAGAGGGGTCATATTATCCTTGTTTACGTTTTCCCATAATTTTCATAACTTTTATTGATATTTTTTAAAAGTATCATCTAAATACGCTAGTCTCACAAATCTTATCTACGTCAAATGTATGAGTGCCCAAGAACAACTCATATAATTGTGTCTTACATATAGTCCCAAAACATCTCAGGAAGCGACAAGTGACCAGTGGGACATACTTTCAAGTTCTTAAAACATTTACTTGAGATTTTCTGTTTGTTTTCTACCTTTTTTAGTAAACGAGGATTTGAGAACTTACTGCATTTTTTTGTATTCTTTATACCTAGCGCTTGAAAATGAAAACAAGCAAACAAAAAAAAAATCATTAACAGCATCAATATGTGAAACTGAAGATTTTTTTTCATAGCAAAAAAAATCTTTGAATGATAAAAAAATCTCTCCCTTTTCTGTTTTTCTATTTCTGAACTTTTTGCTTTTGTATTGAAGTAACATCAAATGTCATCTCCGTTGTGCAATAACTGCTTTTGTCAAGTGGCAATACTCTCTATCAAAATTACAAGTTGCATTATTGTTATTTGTTACGTAGATTGCTTTCTAAGGATTTTGAGGCTTAGTTTATTTGTATTGATTTTCGGTTTTTTCTCTTTTGTTTCATCTTCCCCTATATTTTACGTCGCATTAGGAATTATGAGTTGTACTTTTGACGAAAGTTTTTCCTTTAGGGTAAATAATATTAAACAGATTCTGACATTTATTTAGGGTAAACTATATCGTAGATATTTTTTTGAATGACACTGGTACCCTTAATAACCTTCTATTACTATTTTTAAGTTTTGATTATTTAGTCACTGCAAATGCATAACAAATCACAAAACATAATAACCAAACTTCCATAATAACCAAACTTCCATAATAATATTTATGGAAACATAAAATTCAAATTACATATGACAACAAAAGGTCAAATCCTTTTGAAGAAAACATAATAACCAAACTTCCATAATAATATTTATCCAGGTCCTTATCAATTACCTAAAGACGAGGTCAACCAAGTGGGTAAGACGGATACATGGCCAAACCACACATTCCTTCGGGTGCACTCACATCTCTCTTGATCTTCATGTACCCAGCTTCTCCCCAAGTTTCTCCCCATGAATTCTTCACCACCCAATACTTAGTCCCTTCTTCACTCACTCCATACCCAACGATCGTGACCGCATGATGCAAATCCGTCCCACACTCTCCATCGAATATCCCGCCCGAGTAGTGCCTAAACGCAGCTCCAGTTCCTTCTATCCTCACGGAAACAGGCTGTTGAGACACTGCTTGTAGCAACGCTGCCTCGTTATTCATCGGAACCGTCTCATATCCACTGATCGTTGCAGCAACGAAGTCAGCTGATTGAGTAGTTGCAAGACAGGTTTGCTGTGTTCTTTTTTGGTATGGATAGTTTTCCTCTGTGGTAAGGCCTTTGTTTTTTATGTACTCGTAAGCATTAAGCGTTAGCCCTCCGTCACACCCGTTATTGTACTCTCTGTCGCAGTCTATAAGTTGTTGTTCTGCGAGTGATAGAAGCTTGCCTGTCTTAATCTTTGTCACACCTTCAACAGCCGCTACGGCCGCAAACGCCCAACATGCTCCTATTACATTTTTTAACAGTCATCTTGGTTATTTAGCGATCTTGATGTCTTACAAAAAAAGTTTTATTACTTCTTTTCAAACCACATGGTAATTAAAAAGTGTTTCCGTATGGGTTGCTCAATTTGCAGTAATTACGTTTGTGAAAGTAACAATCAATTTTTTTTAACAAGACATAATATATGACGTTTAAAACTCCAAAGAAAAAACATAAAAGACAGCACGAAATTGCTAAAACTGTCTGTATGATTAAGCGATGTTGCACATCTATGTTCAAGTATTTTGCATTTTATCCTTTTGGTGTAATTTTTGTAAATACATTTATTATTTGGTAAAAAAATTACTTTTATTTAAAATTTCGGTTTTTCTGCATGTCATTTTTCAAACAGAAATGAAATATAATGCCGGTGAAAAACTCAATTTTTAACGCTGAAGGTTAAAATGATGTTTTGGGGTGTTTAAAAAAAGAGAATGAATAGGGCTTATTTTACTTAGAAAAGTAAAGTAGCTAGTATAATTCTTTACAAGAATAATTGATTAATTACCGCAAATGTCTTGATCCTTGATGGATGTAACGGCCCCCTCGTCCCTCCAGTCCTTGGTCTCGTCGGCAACACTAACATTCTCATATTTAAACGGTAGCATTTTGTCGGACTCTGATTTTGAAATTCCATTTATACCCTCGGGCACAACTAGTCCCGTGTAAGCCGCTCGAAACTCCTCATCGGTGAGATCAGAGAACTTGTTGACATCCATCTTGAATGTCGCGTTCTTATTCATGTTGAAGTTCTGGACAAACTCCAAGTTCTTCTTGAAGGTCTCGAATCTGTTCTTTTTTTCGGATTCACTAGAGTAAACACGATGGAATCGAGCCATCCATTGCTCATGTTTTACCTTGGCAGCAGCTTCAAAGAGACCCACGCGAGATGTGGCTCCTGAAGTTGTGGAACCCAAAATAATAGTTAGAACTAAGAAAGTTGAAGAAAGCATGCCATAAGAGAAAATGTATGACATGTTTGAGAAACTTTTAGGGTTTATAAGGCTTAATTGGTTGCCAAGAAACGTGTGTGAGAAGGTGCCTTTTATAGAGATTAGAGACTGTGAACTATATGGTTACATTTATTTCTGTTTGAATATTCTAACGCGGCAGGACCCAATTGCATGGTACTTATGACTTAAGTTGGCCAATTTCTACATGCTCAAAGTCAACAAGTCAAGTAAACGGCTAATTTTATCAGAGAAATAACAAAAAAAAAAACTGGAGACGAATTAAGTAAATAAAATGTCTGACGCTGGAAGAAAAAAACGAACCAAACCGAACCAAAAATTAGCCATTTCAGCTTAGTTTCCTTTAAAGCTAAATCCGATTCTAATGGGACTGTCGATTTAGTTTTGTTTGATATGTTAAACCGGTAATTTTATAAGTATTAACTGTATATCCAAATTTGTTGTAAAAAAATTTTTCATCTGAAACCTTTGATTAACATGATTGTGATGATGGTATATTAACGATTTAACAAGTGCCAAAGAGTATAATACATAATAAAATTAATAATTATAATATATATATATATATATATATGAAAATATATGATTAAAATATATTTTTAAATAATAAATAATTATTAAAACAAATATACTAATTTAATATTTTTAAAATAAAAATCTACAAAATGAATAGATTAATAGATTAAATTTTTAAATAAGATAATATTAATATTTAAATATTATATACACTAAAATATATAATTACTATATATATAAAAGAAGAATGTATTAAAAAGGATATAAATCAGAAAAATAAGAAAGATACTGGTTATTTTTTAAGAAAGGACATAGAATTATTTAAAAGAGTCAGTTCTCCTTTTTTTTCAAAAAGTATAAACCAAAAAGAAATTAGAATACTAACATCTATCTAAAGAACTAAGCTTACTCATAATTTCACCAAATAAAATACTACAACCAAGAAGAATATTACGTGTGCTTCTGTTTCACTATATCGGTAAAGATTAACATCAGTTTTAATGTTATGATTTGTAGGTTTTTGCATAGTTCCGTCATGATTCTGATAATAAATATATTAATACAACATGATGTAACTAATATGATCGTGGTCCAGTTTATTGATTATATTTGACATGTCTAAAGTTGAAAAGTATATTGAATTAAGATATTACAATTACTATTTCTCACGAAATTATTGTACTGATATACAGAAATGAGACATTTATAAACTCTCTTATTATACTTTGTTTTTGTTTTCTTACACAGGCTATAAAATCTATTTTGATGAAGTTAAAACGCTCACTGTAAAAATTGCACATGAGATGAGTTAAAACGCTCAGTGTAAAATCTATTTCACACCCCCCCCCCCCCAATAAAGTGTGTTGTCTCAGGAAGTCTCTATATGACCTCAAACAGGAACTGCATTGTTGCAACTTCGGCTTTGTTCAAGCATACAATGAATACTCTCTTTTTTCGTACAATAACAAAGTAGTGGAGCTCCATGTCTTAATATTTATCGATGATTTGATCATTACCGGCAACAATTCACATGTGATCAAGAAGTTTAAAGAATACTTGAGAAAATGTTTCTCTATGAAGATTTGGGAAAATTAAAATACTTTCTTGGAATCTAAGTAACCAGAGGATCATAAGGTATATTCCTATCACAACGTAACTATGTTTTAGATATTGTCAAAGACACAAGTAATCTTGATTCACATCAGCTTCGGATTTGAGTTACTCAATACATAATTTGTCTCAGTTCATGCAATCTCCAAAATAAGCGCACTGAGAGGCTGCTCTATGTATTGTTCATTTCCTAAAAGAATCTTTTGGTCAAGGTGTTATTTTAAATCTGCATTCCCACCCACTGGTCTCTTACTATGTATGTCGTAATGCTTGGTGATTCACCTATTGCTTGGAAGACAAGAAGCAATACACAATGTCTTATTCTTCCGCGGAAACTGAGTATCGTGCAATGGCAGCTGCTCTTCGTAAAGTAAAGTGGCTGCGAAAAATGTTGAAAGGATTGGGTATCAAACAATCGTCACTCGGTTCAGTTGTGATAACAAAACTGCTATACATATTGCTTTTAATCCAGTCTTCCATGAACTTACAAACTATATTGAATATGATTGTCTTGCAGTACGTGGTGGTCTCATTATTCTCCACCACATTTGTACAAAGGACTAAGTAGACGACATCTTAACAAAAGCACTTGGTCGTGTTTAGTTCAATAGATTTTGTTGTCTAAGTTGGGTTCTTCGTGATTATCATACTCCAACGTACGGAGTATTATTATATATATATATATATATATATATATATAGAAATCAATTCAATATGATAAGTGTAAGATCTCTGGTCCACTGCCCAAAATTTCTTTGTTTTTCAAAGGAAAGTCCACTAGTTCGGGGTCCATTAGGGTTAAACCTAGGGTTGCCACCTTCTTTCTTATAAATAGGGACATTGCCTCTCTTTTCTTTCCATCGGAGAGTCCCTGCATATCTTAAAGTTCTAGAGACCTGAAACCCTAGCCATCAAAGGTACCCATTTTCTCTTTCTCCCTTCCTCTCTCTCTCATGCGCGCCTCTCTCCTCTCTTTCCTCGCGCCGAGTCGTCGCTTCGCCACTTTGGAGCCGCCGTGACGCCACCAAAGATCCACCACGAGTTCTTCGAGCCGCTTCCATGTTGTCGTGTGGTGTTCTTGATGTTGTTGTCATTGCTGCTCGTTCCCGTGTTCAGATTTGTGTCTTAGATAAGATTTATCCCCGATCTAGATCCATATCTTCCATCCAGGTGGGTTTGTCTCGAAACCAGTTTCTTCTCTTGACCTCTTATATAACTTGATGTTGGATTAGGTCTGATTAGTCTTGATTGTTCATTAAGGTGATAGATCATAATGGCTGCTAGGTTGTTAGATGCATATGACATAATGCATAAGAACGCTCATATTGTTAAAGAAACTTAATGGACAGATTTTGTTGATGTGGTTGATTGCATTGTTGTGTGCTAAGAATGAATGTGATGTGATGAAAGTATGATGATTGTTGATTATGATGAAAGAACCTAGATGTAATAGGTTGTTAAAGGATAACCGATTGTGTGACAACATTGAAAGTCGATGGACTGTGGGTGTTGTGACCCGTCGATCAATTATATTTGGGAAATACCGTCGAATAATTATGTTTGGGCAAATACCGTCGATCAATTATGTTTGGGCAAATGTCATCAATCAATTATGTTTGGGCAAATATCGTCGATCAATTATGTTTGGGAAAATGTCATCGATCAATTATGTTTGGGAAAATATCGTCGATCAATTATGTTTTGGCAATACAAATGTCGTAGATCAATACAAATGCCAGTTTGGCGAATGCCGGTTTGGCGAATGCCGGTTTGGCGTGTGCCGGTTTGGCGAATGCCGGTTTGGCGTGTGTCAATTTGGCCAGTTATGGAAGTGTTGAGATGTGAAATGTTATGAAGTTTGTAGAACTATTAAGTGATAATCGTCTATGTAAAGTGATGTGAAATGCTATGAAGTTTGTAGAACTATTAAGTGAATTGTTAAAGTATAAAGTCGTATGAATGTTAGGGCGACTAGTCAGTCCTTTTTTGCATTGAGCTATATGGGTGGCCATGCGGAAAGACTGGTCTAGAAGCCATCTCACTGAGTAATCCATTTACTCATGCGCTCTTCTTCATTTCCATTTTCCCTCCTTGCAGGAATATGAATAGAAGTGTGAGATATGTCGGTTGGGTTGGTGGATTTAAACATAAAGAAACATATCTGAAAAAACTCGGTCCATTGGCGGGACACATTGGCTTTTCTTTGGCATAGTCACGTGTCCCTAAGACCGCGCTCTAAACCCCAGTTGGTTTTGGGGGAGGCGGGTCTTACAATAAGGATGAGGTTTCATAGTTTGATAAGGTTTAAGAGCTCTAGCTGACTAGAATGTTGTATATATTCAGTTTGATGTAAGCATCAATAAACAAGTCAGTTACATATCTTATTCTACAAAGAAGCCCAAAACAAAGAAAAATCAAATGCAATATTGGTTTCTCGTGATCCAGCACAAAGACATTATCTGGGGATTCTTGGGTTCTGCTTGTCTACATATTTGTGGTTCTAATGAGTTAACAATGGGCTCTGAAAAACGCCAGAAGTCTAAAACTGTGTAATATAACCTTACAGCATCATCTATAGAGGTTATTAAGACTCTACAGTAGCCTTTCAACCTATCAATTGGCCAATTTTTTGGAAATATTGCATGTTTAATAGCTTTAACAGAAGGACAAGTCGGATTGGATTTTTTTTTTTGAAGACCCTAGATGCAATAAGAGCGTGTTCAATATTGCAAAGAGTCTGGTTGTGGACAAAAATTGACGTCTTATGTTGCCCAAGGTTAACCGTGATGGATGCAAGAGTTTTTAAATGGAGACATAAGACATCAACTTTTTGTCCACTTAAAAAAGAGCGTAATCCACTTTCGCTTGAATTTCTTATGGGTTGTAATCATTTTGGAGTGGACATGTGTATGCTCTGTTTTTGAGCCTTTACTTGCTGAATTTTTTTAATAAAGTATCTTTTTCTACGGAGTTTAATAATGTATCATTTTAGTGACAAGGTTAATGAAGTCACATAATCATTTCCTACAATTTCAACTTTGTCTAGGGTATAAACATATGATGTTACAAGCATATGAATTGAAACTATTCCTAAACACTGTTTGCATCACCCCAAACAAGGGATTCTGGAGAATGTCATTTCAAAAAAGGTACGATCATCCATATTTCAAAGGATCTTTATGATTACGGGAAGAAGACTTTTCTCCTTAATAATCATGATAATGATATCTGATATTTATAAGAAAAAAGTCAAACAATCACATGTTGATAATGAACTCAGAGAATGACTTTAATCGCAAAATTGGATAGAATTCCATATCGAAAGAAGACCAAACCATGATAATAAACATCAACATTGACAACATCAAGCCATTCTCACAGCTGCACACCACCTTCACTGAAAAATCAACCATGACCTTATACTTTCATTGCAATGATCAATAGATTCTTTCTAGATATGACCGGTTACATCATAGAAAAGGGTCATGATATAACCGGTTATATCATAAAACATGAAGGAGCTGGTGGCAGTCATGCTGTCGGACGAGCTCTAGCCATAAAAATAAAGAATCAACTATATTAGTGGTCGATTATGAAAGCAAATTACAATAATGCCAGCGACATGCACCCCCACTAATCAAGCGCCATCGTAGGTACTGAGAACGACAATGGCACTCTACTCTTTCATTGCAATGATCAAATAGATTCTTTTTAGATATGATCGGTTACATCATAAAAAGGTCATAAAGAGGATCATGAAGGGGGGAGCAGGGGACAAGCACTGCCTTTATCATAAAAAAGGTCATGATACATCAGGGTCTCATGGATTCTCTCATAACCACATATAAATATGGAGATGTAAGACCACATGTACGAATATAAATCGGATACTCTAGAAATTTTTGCAGCAGATCCCGGATTTTTCAAATGCCTCGATCTCAGGATCGTTCACAAGAGGATACTACCCCGATTGATCCAATAGGAGCCCCCTCCCTCTCCATGACATAGACATAATAACCCTGCAACCAGCAAGGAATGACCATCCATTTTTCAAAAGATCTTTATGATTATGGGAGGAAGACTTTTGTCCTTAATAATGATGATCATGATATCAGAGATTTACAAGAAAATGTCAAACAATCACATACTAATAATGAACTCAACAAATGAATTTAGTCACAAAATGGATAGAATTCAGATAGAAAGAAGACCAAACCATGATATGAACATATATAGTGACGACATCAAGCCATTCTCACAGCTGCTCACCAGCTTCACCGGAAAACCAATTGTGACTATAAGTACAATCAAACTAACAAGTTATGAAGGAAGAGTGACAAACTCGTCAATTTTGCATAATTGACAAACCATCGTTTTACAACATCAACTCTAGAAGTCTATCTAGAGCCAAATCCAAGTTTTCATGATTTTTTTTGTTGAGATACCTTGGAGTTCAAGACATAACTCCTCCAGGTGCAAACTGGATTTTCCGCATCGACAGAGTTCCTTACCTCACAGCTCTGGAATCGATAAATATCCTACCAGGGACAACTTGTCAATTGACACCCTTGCATCCTTTGGATCGACCTCAATTGTGACAATAAGACAAGTGATACTAGTGGAAACAATCGATAAACTCAATATCAACATAGCTTCAGAAGTTTGTCTTGTTACCATCAATAAAGATTTTCAAGAACCAACAAACACGAATGATATACATCAAATATGGATAGCAACCTCAACGATGCTGACTAGGGTTGTCCAGTCTGGAGATATCTCACAGATGGAGAACTTTCAAATGATAAGTGGAAAGCTTGTCGATTAAGGTTAAGAATCTCACATTAGCTCTTAATAGATCACAATCTCTACAGGAAGAGCTTGAAAAAAATATTGATGGCTTCATTTCAGGGAGCTGAAGTTCGGAGGATAATGGAAAAAACATGAAGGAGCCGGTGGCAATCATGCCGGCGGACAAGCTGTTGCCGAAAAAAATAAAGAATCAAGTATATTATTGGCCGATTATGAAAGAAAAAAAAAATCAAAATGCCAGCGACGTGCACCCCAATAATCTAGCGCCATCGAAGATATTAAGAACGACATTGGAACCATATCCTTTCAATGCAATGACCAATAGATTCTTTTAGATATGACCGGTTACATCATAAAATGAGTGGAAGCTACAAATCAGACCTTAAGTCCTCATGCAGTAGTGGAACGATAAACTCCAGATCCTTTACCATCCTCCTTAATTGACACATGTGGAATTTCGTGTGATGAATATACTCCTTGAAAAAGTCCAGACGATAAGATTGTGTCAATACATACAAGAATCATGTACTGTTCCATGTACCTTGGTGGCCTCTTATTCATCTTTCCACTCATGTCCATATCCTTGAACAATAACATACTTTGTACACCATATCTTTCAACTTGGAATTTAACTCCTTACTCCTTCTATCCGCATACACTTTTGTCGCTCTTGGGTTTCCTCCATTCTATTTTCTCTTTATCACTTCCAGCTGAATACTTTTGTTCCTCGTTACCCTTGACTTCATAGACCAGCATACCACTATCTTACGACCTAACAGATTCAGCTTCAAGCCTCTTAGGCTTCATCTTCATGGGTAATACCTCGTAGGTAAACTAGAAAAGAGCCTCAGTCGGCAAATCCCAAGTTCAACGAAAGTCTTTTAGAATGGCTTTTGTAATTTAAAAAAATCTGCACGAAACGACTTTCATATAACTTAAGGAAAAATTATGTCGAACACTCGCTATATTATCGGAACCAGAAAAATAAAAATATTTTTTACTACATTGGCCGCTTCAACACTAACCCTAGCGTGATCTAGTCTTTTCCACTTGGCCTAACTTAAACTCTTTGGCCCTCGTAAAATTACTCATTCCTTTAGACCAAACCAATAATTGGCACTTCTTTAAGGACAATGCCAACTAGCATGATCTTAGTGCTATTACAAAGTTGGCATAGTATAATGTCAGACCCACAATGCCTCCGGCAGTAAATCTAAATGCAGCTTTCACGCCAATCCGAAACACTTCAGCTACCGTGTGTGTTTCTCGTATAACCTATATGAGGTAGCTATACGAAATAGTTTTCGAAAAAGTCACAAAAACGACTTCTGAAAATTAAGTTTTCTCTCTCTCTCTCTCTGCTTCTATGGCAAGCCAAGAATTTCTTCCTCGCAACTAATAGCGATCAAATATTCCTTGACTTCTTCCTCGCAACAAACTTCAAAGAAGACTTATACTATATGTCTCCTTGTGACAAACTCCAAGGACATACCTTACAAGCCTTTCTTACAGATCTCAGAGCCTCGTGCTCGCAATCAATCGCTAGTATAGCCTATCTCTAAGTTGCACCTCTCAATAATCTGCGAGCAGTTCACTCTTTATAGCTACTCGTTCTAGTGCATTTGTTAACAAGCACTACAAAGTTATTCAACGTTAGTCACGCATTCAAAGTCACGTTTTTCTTACAAATTTTGATTGTCCGAGTTTTGGTTCTCATAGTGTTTATGTCGTATTAACAAGATCTTTTAAAGGAGTTCTCACAATTGGCAAGTATTTAGTAATTCAGATGTGTGCAAACAGTTTATGAGGAAAGCGTTTGCTTTGAATTAGGATCCAGTGATTTAATGATGGATGAAATGTGGTTAGTCTTTTATTCCAAAGATTGTGATATATTATTCAAAGTAAACAAAAGAAAAGCAAGTTTTACACGGTCAATGCCGTGTAAAGAGGGAAGCAAGTTTATCCGTTTTCAGAGCAAGATAGGAGATATGGAGAAGGAGAACCACATCATTAGTTGCAATTTCTTCCATCATTTTATTTAACTTTTTTGAAACTTCTATATATATATCGGTCTCACATATCTTATCTACCGAAAACGACTAAATGAAAGTATTAGTTTCCAAGTATATTTCACATGATTGATGGTGTCTTCGAATAGAACCATATAATCAAAGAAACTGTTACGTGTCTTCGTAAAGAGCCAAATAATCAAAGAAACTGTTATGGGTTCCACACGCTAATAAGTCAAGTCAGTCAATCTTTTCTGGTTACAAATAAGTTAGTCAATCTTATAAATTTTTAAACCTGGACTGTGTATTATTATTTAAAATTCATATAAGAAATTTATACATTCTTTTGCACCAAAAAAAAAAACCGTAGAATGTCTAATGCAAATAGCATGTAACGTTAGTTTGGAAATTTTCGTTGTGATTTCTTGAATTGAAAAATTCACTTTGTTCTCTTGTGTTATGTTTCATATTACATTTCTGAACTATTATAGCAAGTATCTTCCTTATTTAATGTTAATTATAAATATATACACCATTCAAGTAAATGAGAAAGATAGTATTGTAATAGTATTTTTATATTTTTCGTTCCAAAACACTTATATTATATTCATAAATTATTAAAACAAAATTATAGTCTTTTTGGTTTTTCAAAATTCTTTAATTCGAGTAAATAATAAAAGTAGTGTCATAATAGTATTTGGAATATTTTCGGTCCAAAACACACATATTTTTTTATTCATAAAATATAATAAATAAATAATTATATGTTTTTTTGGTTTTTCAAAAATCTTTAATTCTCTTAAACAATCAAAATAAACTGTTCTTAATTTAATAATTTGATTTTTTATTATTTATATCCCAAATTATTAACCATAATATACTTTTAGTTTGATGGCATATTTTAATATATTAAAGTGTAGGGTTTAGCAAGTGCCTCGGTCTCCCGTACAAAATTTGAAGAAGAAGCATAAAAGATGCACTTTTATTACATAAAGAAGATAGTATTGCATAAGGTAGATAATTGATATATCAAATTTCTCTCTCAAACAGGTAAAGAAGTCCTAATTACAACCTTGTCTGCTTTTACTATGTCATGTTTTAAACTTCCTGAAAGTTTGAGTCAAGACAAAGTAAAAGACACAAGAATTGTGGTGGTCATCAGTTAAAGATAAATCAAAGAATCTCATAAATACCTTCGAAAAAGAAGGTGATCTAGGAATATGAGACTTGGAGGACTTTATGCTAAGTTAGATGAATTTACAACCTATAACTAATTGGTGATAAGTGGATTAGTTCGTTGAACATTAATTTTGAAATGTTCGGATAAAGATCGATGAACCAGCTTTGGACAAGATCAATGTGGATCGGGTTAAATTGTATGGATTAAGTTTTAATATCACGTTAAGTTAAATAGGCTTTCAACCAAAAACAATTAGTGATAAATGTATTGATTCATCTATTTTATATATTACTTAAGATCTCTTATAGCTATCGATGTGAGAGATTTTTAGTCTAATACTTTTATATAGTCATGCTTGCTAAGCAAGCTTAGAGATTGATTAAATACCCTCATCTCTATGGATGAGTGTTTATAACTCCGAATACAAGAGAAAATCCAGCTACCTAGCTCCCACATGTCTAGTTATGCTTGGAAAAGCGTCATACAAGCCTAACCTTTGATTCGTAAAGGCACCATGTGGATGGTTGGAGATGCTGAGAAGATTAGAGTGTGGCAAGAAAACTGCAGTCCGAACCATCCACCTTAACTTGCATGTTGAATAGGGGTGGAGGCTCACCCCAATATGAGAGTTAAGGATCTCTTCATACCTGGCACAATAATTTGAGAACAATGAAAAGGTTCACAGCTTATTGGCATTGAAGAAGTGAGTAAATTTTGGAAAAGTTGTCCGGCTGTGTTGAAGAGTTTGGATATACTGTCTTGGAGTTATGGCACTACAGTTGGAACACCATTAAGACAGTGAAGATGCAAGATGTCTGCCCTGAAGTAGTCACTGACGTAGATGCTCACGCAGACGACGTGTTGAGTGGTGAAGACCATGTGGAGTCAAGATGCTGAGTTGGAGTCGTGTAGACTTGGAGAGCAAGTGGGTATCTTGGAGAAAAGGCAAGAGGAATAAACTTGGGGAGCAAGTTTATGACTTAAAGGAAGAGGAATAAGTGCATTCCAAGAAAAAGAAAGTTGCATTTATTGATATGGAAGATGTCCATATTGTGGTTCCTTGGAGACTAGGGTTTCGGGAACTTGGAGAATAACTATAAAATAGTTATGGGGTCATCTGTAATTAGATAGAGACACATTGACTGATTTTATAGAGAGAGAAGCTCTTGGTGTGTTCTTGGTCGTGCTGAAGCAGTTGCCGAAGTACGTGACGGAGGAGAGATACAAGCGGGTAGCTTAAGAATCTTTCAGTACCAGTTGTTAAGGTGTTAACAGACTGTGTAAGGCTGATTAAACAAGTCTTGTAAAGATTGTTGAAAAGGAGATTGTAATAAAGCATAGTGATTGCTTGTATTGTTTTGTCTCTGGTTTACTTTATACATTACTTAATTGTGGTGTCATCTTTGCACTTACAGACAGGTTATCACATTCAGACACTGATGTCTTGCATATTTTCATTGTTTCACCCATTCATCCATGTGCATTTTGATCATATAGACTAGGATTTAGTCATTTTAGGTTGCATTTTGCATACATGATTCTTTATCAGGTGTTGGAGTGTGCCATGGAGTGATTTGAGATGTTTGGGAGCATTGTGATCCAAAAGGGGTGAAATATGAGCATGGATGGAGCACTTAAAGAAATCTTCTGTTGCTAAGATTTTGTGGAGACATAGAAAATTGAGTTAGCTTTCTAATGGAAGTAGTTTCAAATCATTTGAAGATGTAATGAAGGAGTTATGACCAATTTACTAGAGGCATATCCACCCTGTTCGAGCATCCTGGAGCGACCTCATCAGAGCGACCTACCAAGGTCGCTCCCAGACAGAGCGACCTCTCAGAGCGATCTACCAAGGTCGCTCCCAGCCAGAGCGACCTCACCGGAGCGATATGGAGAGGTAGCTCGGCCTGGGAGCGATTGGTCGCTCGAAAACCACTCTGGAGCGACTTTACCGGAGCGATATGCACAGGTCGCTGCGCGGCTTTGCTGGGACGAATCTTAAGACATTTCAGGGACCTTTTTGTCATTTCTTTTCATTGTTTTACACTTGCTAAACCTAAGTTTAAGTACTTTTTGTAGCCTACCAGAGAGGATAATCTTTTGGTTCTTGGAGAAAACACAAAAACCTCTTGGAAAAGTTGATTTCTATGAATCATTCTTCATTGTTCTTGTGATCTGTTTTATTTCATTGCATTATCTACTCATCTTTACGTGATTAAGCTTGAATCCAATATGGGTTTAAGAGGAATCATGAAGATTAGTGAGTAATCCACCTTTGAATTCATGGGATAGGGAGATTAAGGGTGATTAGGCTAGAACTAGGATGTTTAGTGTAGATTTCTCTTACTCCTTGCTAGTAGAGTATTCTTAATGCATCCTTTGAGTTGGCCTCTCAAAGATTGAGCTTTAGGCATTTCCCACCTCACAAGGTGTTCGATGAAATGCCTGAGTCAACTCTCCTAAGCTTTTAGTATACTTTGCCAAAGACATTTGTTGTTAAAGGTGCTAAGATAGCTAATAGACTTGTTAGTAATGATTGCTTTCATATTATTCAACCAAAGACATTTGATGTTTGAGATATGTTAGCAAATGAACATTCATCTAGACATAGAGCTTGTTTAGAATTGTGTCTAGGCTTAAGGTCCATAGTTTGATTGATCATTTTCCATCCTTAGTTTGAAGTTTGATCACCCAAGATCTAATCCCTACTCCCATGAGTTCTCCTTTCTCTTAATCAAGGAAGTTATTTTAGTCATCGCTTTTCTTATTCTTAGTTATAGTTTAAAACCACCCATTATTCGATTGCACTTAGATTAAGTGAGTACTTGCATTCTCGGTGCTTTTATATCCCTCAGAACTGGTTCGACAATCATTTATACTACAACATTTGTCTTAGGAGCCTGGAAAACTCCTAACATCAAATTGGCGCCATTGCCAAATTCTGAGTAGATTTAAACATTGAGATTTAGTCACTTGCTTGAGACTAAGTCATTTTTCTTTTATTTTGTTACTGATTCTTCATCTTCATCTCTCTTTTGATTTCAGGTGTATGAACTTGAGGAGCAAAGGCACAACAAACCTTGTTCCAAGAGTTCCAGATATCCAGGCGTTTGAAAGAGAGATAGTAAGACAGAGAAAACAAGCAGAGCAACAAGCTCAACAACAGAGGTTAGATACCGACATGGCTGATCCACCGCACGGAGTTAACAACCCACCTGTTCACCCACCGCGCCCAGCTCGCCCCATTGGTACCTATGACCCCCCGAACCTTCATGGCAATAGGTTGGGAATCCGAGCACCAGCTGTGGAAGCCAACAACTTTGAGGTCAAACCAGGACTTCTCAACGTGATCGAGAACAACAAGTATCATGGCTTGCCTGTAGAAGACCCATTTGATCACTTGGACAAGTTTGACAGCTACTGTGGGTTATCCAAAATCAATGGTGTGTCTGAGGATGCCTTCAAGCTCAAGCTATTCCCTTTCTCTTTGGGGGACAAGTCACGTCAGTGGGAGAAGTCTCTACCTAGTGACTCCATCACCACTTGGGATGACTGCAAGAGAGCATTCTTGGAGAAATTCTTCTCTACATCAAGAACTGCTAAGCTGAGAAATGAAATCTCCAGTTTCCAACAGAAGAACTTTGAAGGATTCAGTGAAGCCTGGGAGAGATTCAAAAGCTACCAAGCTCAATGCCCACACCATGGATTCCCTAAGGAGAGCTTGCTGAGTACATTCTATAGGGGTGCTCTTCCTAAATACAGAGCAAGATTGGATACTGCTAGCAATGGGTTTTTCTTGGGAAGATCTGAGGAAGATGCAGAGGAGCTGGTAGACAACATGGTGAAGAGTGACGCAGTCAACAGTGGAGACTACGACAGAAGTAGTAGAGGTGATGACAAGCAGACAAGGAAGGAGTTAAAGGCCCTCCAAGATAAGATTGACATACTCATTGCAGAAAAGGCTACTCAAGAGCAGCTGAACTTTGTTGGTAACACTTCAAACCAAGAACCACACGTTGTGACCAATGAGGTTGATGGAATAGAGGGCCAGGAAGAGTTGTGTTTCATTAACAACAATGGTAGTTGGTACAAGAAGGAACCCAATTTTCACTACAACAACTACCCACAAGGAGGATACCAGCAGAGGAACAACCAGCAAGGCAGCTATCAGCCTCAGCAAAACCCACCTCCTGGCTTCACCAACAAGGGAAACCAACCTTCTCAACAACAAGCTAACACTTCGACATCTACTCCTCAGGAAACCAGCACTGATGCTCTACTGAAACAGATTTTGGAGTCTCAGACTAGAAGTGAAAAACATGTTGGTTATGAGCTGAAGAACCTTCACGCCAAGATTGATGGGAGTTACAATGACCTCAACAACAAATTCCAGGCTTTGGAGAACCAGTTTTCTTCAATAACTTCCACCTCTAAGCGCCCATGGAAAGACCATTGCAATGTTGTCATCTCTGCTGCTACCTCTGAGACTGAACTGAATGATCATAAGAAAGAGGTAGATGAGATTGAAAGACTCTTCTATGAATCTGAACTTGTGCAAGATGAGAGACAGATTGTAGCCAAGGCTGGCGCTCAGGTTGTAGAGAGGGTTGAGGAAAAGGTTGTGCAGCCAGTTGGAGTCAGATCTGAGATATCTCCTTATGAAAAACTTCCATTTCCAAAGAGGGTCATCACTAAAGCTCAAAAGAAGGTGATCTCCAAGTTCAGGAAAGACTTGAGTGATGTTGGAGTTAAACTTCCAGAGCTTAATACAATGCAAGAGGCCTATGTTCAAATGATGCTCATCAAGGACATTCTAGATCACAAAGAAGAAGTAGCAGAGCTTCTAAACATCTCTACATCATTGATTGATCGACAAGTCCCTCCAAAGTCTCTCCCTAAGCTAGAGTCACAAGGGAAGTTCACACTGTCTTGCTCCCTTGGTAAAATCACCATGAATGATGCTCTTATGGATAGTGGTGCCAATGTCAATGTGATCTCAATGGAAATGGTGAAAAGTCTTGGTATTGAAAGCATGGAGCCAAACACATCTTCTCTCATGTTTGGGGATTCATCTTCTACAACCCCCATTGGCCTCATCAAGGACTTCCCTTTGAAGATTGGAGAATGCACAATCCCTACAGACCTCACAGTCCTCAAGATGGCAACTGAGAAGAGGGTTCCTTTGATCCTTGGCACTCCATTCCTCACAACAGTGGGAGCATGTATTGACTTCCCAAACAAGAAGGTCACACTGCTCAATGTGAACAAGGCTGTCTCTTACCCAATCCAGTCTCCAATGGATGTTGAGTATTGTGGAACAATCACTTGTGAAGACACATCCATTGAGAAGACCCAAGCTGAAGTGGATGTAACCGAGAAAAACTATCTTGCTGGCAAGTCTTCACAAGAGTTGTGTGTAGAGCACTTGGAAAGTGCTAAAAAGGAGGGGGTGAGTGGAGAAACAAAGGCTGCTCATGACAAGAAGAAGATAGTGAAAGAATCTCAACCTCCACCTCTTGACAAGATGCCACACACCCTCACTCTCTACCCAATGAAGCTCAAGGATGGAGCCATTGAGTACAGGATCAAATGCAAGGGAAGGTCTAAGCCATTCTCCAGTGCAAGAACCACCATCACTCTTGAAGGTGGGAAGGACCCTCCTTCTCACTAACTCCAAGTAAGTGCACCCTTACCTTTGTAAATATTTAGTTCATTCATCTTCTATCTCTCTCTTCATCTCTCTTCCAAGTTTACTCTCACACAAGGGACTGTGTGAAGTAAGTTTGGGGGAGAGTCTACTGTCTCACATTGTGTTTTGTTTTGTTCTCTTGTCATGAGTCTCATGCATTGCATTGCCTTGTACATACACATATGCATAGAAAACCAAAAAAAAATTAAAAATTTTGAAACAATAAAAAAACAACCATGTAGGTTGCATCACTTGCATTTCTAGGAGAGTCTAGAGCATATAGCTTGCATTCACTTGCATTGGGAGCAATGATTTTAAAACACCTTGTAAAGGACACTTGTCAAGAGCTCAAAGTGACACCCTAGTTTGACATATCAAGTAACTTGAGCATCTGTTGAAAACCTTGCTTGCTTCGAGCCTTAAAAACTCTTCTTGAAACATGTTTGCTTGCTTGATATTGACATTGTTCTTGAAACCAGCTCCAATCTGAAATTTGGCTTAATGAACTTAATCTCTCTTGCATATGGGCACTTGCATACTTGATCATGGATCTCATACACATTTGGGCTATCTTATTCCATTTTACCACTCTTTTGTTAGCCCAAATGGTACTGTACCCCCTTGAACCCAAGCCATTCTTTTGAGACCAAGCATTTAATTTGCATGAGTGAGGCCTCTTTCAATAGCTTGTCATGTGCAAAATCTTAAGAGTATTGGAGGCGACATAGGATTGTTCTCATCTCTTGTTAGCATAGGAACCTGTTTTGAGCTAGCATCTATGATGGTGAGTGGGTATGTGCTCTTAAGTTGATATTTTGGGGAAAGAAGAAAGCCATTAGGGACCAAAAGAAATGAAAAGAAGCTCTAGATTGTGTTAAAAGAAACTCTCCCCTATAAAAAAAAAGAAAAACAAAGAAATAAGTTTGGGGGAGGAGATGTGTAAAGAAGAAAAGTTAGAGCTAAGGAATAAAAAGAGTGTGAAGAGTCCCTAGTTGGTTGTGTAAAAAAAAAGAGAAACATGTTCATTGGTGAGTGATGTGAGCAAAGGTTATTTAGGGCCATGGGATGAAGAAGAAGGGTTAGAACTTGTGATCACTTAGGAAAAGGGTAGAATGATGAGAATAAGACTATGTATGCATGAGTTGCCTCTAGTCTTAGATAAATTTTGCATAATGATCAATCTCCTTGTTCTTGAGTGATAACCACTAAAAAAAAAAATGATGATGCATTTGAGCCCTCCTTTTCATTCTCATTAGACCATTCGCTTGCCTAGCCAAATGATTGAGATCATGTGCCCATTTGTGAGAATTCACCTTGTGTGTGTGTGTGTGTGAACTAATGTGAGAGCTGGTTTAAGGAGCTTGTAAATTGAAGAGTTTTGCACCTTGCTTAAAGGCATAAGAGTGTGTTGATAGGCCTAGAGAAACTATAGTATAATAAGAGAGTGTGCTCATGCTATTTTCTATGTCTCTTTAGGATGTTAAGTTGAGTTCTAGATGTGTTTCTTTTGGATATGATCTCCCACCTTCAAATCTCTCTTCCTATAAGTTCAAAAAAAGTTCACTTGAGGACAAGTAAAGAACAAGTTTGGGGGAGCTGATGTCTTGCATATTTTCATTGTTTCACCCATTCATCCATGTGCATTTTGATCATATAGACTAGGATTTAGTCATTTTAGGTTGCATTTTGCATACATGATTCTTTATCAGGTGTTGGAGTGTGCCATGGAGTGATTTGAGATGTTTGGGAGCATTGTGATCCAAAAGGGGTGAAATATGAGCATGGATGGAGCACTTAAAGAAATCTTCTGTTGCTAAGATTTTGTAGAGACATAGAAAATTGAGTTAGCTTTCTAATGGAAGTAGTTTCAAATCATTTGAAGATGTAATGAAGGAGTTATGACCAATTTACTAGAGGCATATCCACCCTGTTCGAGCATCCTGGAGCGACCTCATCAGAGCGACCTACCAAGGTCGCTCCCAGACAGAGCGACCTCTCAGAGCGACCTACCAAGGTCGCTCCCAGCCAGAGCGACCTCACCGGAGCGATATGGACAGGTAGCTCGGCCTGGGAGCGATTGGTCGCTCGAAAACCACTCTGGAGCGACTTTACCGGAGCGATATGCACAGGTCGCTGCGCGGCTTTGCTGGGACGAATCTTAAGACATTTCAGGGACCTTTTTGTCATTTCTTTTCATTGTTTTACACTTGCTAAACCTAAGTTTAAGTACTTTTTGTAGCCTACCAGAGAGGATAATCTTTTGGTTCTTGGAGAAAACACAAAAACCTCTTGGAAAAGTTGATTTCTATGAATCATTCTTCATTGTTCTTGTGATCTGTTTTATTTCATTGCATTATCTACTCATCTTTGCGTGATTAAGCTTGAATCCAATATGGGTTTAAGAGGAATCATGAAGATTAGTGAGTAATCCACCTTTGAATTATGGGATAGGGAGATTAAGGGTGATTAGGCTAGAACTAGGATGTTTAGTGTAGATTTCTCTTACTCCTTGCTAGTAGAGTATTCTTAATGCATCCTTTGAGTTGGCCTCTCAAAGGTTGAGCTTTAGGCATTTCCCACCTCACAAGGTGTTCGATGAAATGCCTGAGTCAACTCTCCTAAGCTTTTAGTATACTTTGCCAAAGACATTTGTTGTTAAAGGTGCTAAGATAACTAATAGACTTGTTAGTAATGATTGCTTTCATATTATTCAACCAAAGACATTTGATGTTTGAGATATGTTAGCAAATGAACATTCATCTAGACATAGAGCTTGTTTAGAATTGTGTCTAGGCTTAAGGTCCATAGTTTGATTGATCATTTTCCATCCTTAGTTTGAAGTTTGATCACCCAAGATCTAATCCCTACTCCCATGAGTTCTCCTTTCTCTTAATCAAGGAAGTTATTTTAGTCATCGCTTTTCTTATTCTTAGTTATAGTTTAAAACCACCCATTATTCGATTGCACTTAGATTAAGTGAGTACTTGCATTCTCGGTGCTTTTATATCCCTCAGAACTGGTTCGACAATCATTTATACTACAACATTTGTCTTAGGAGCCTGGAAAACTCCTAACATCAGACACAAATGTCTGAGAATGATAATCAACCTCAAGGGGGAACTCTCTAATATTACCGAAGATATTAAGAAATTTGTTAAGCATTGTGGAACATTCATCTTACTCCTATTGTAAAGAACTAATGTTGGGGATTTTCCTATTAAAGAGAAGAGGAACTCATACAGATGAGATTAACCAATCAATCATATTTTGCTTATGCGCAGAGTTGTGAATGAAGTATAGGATTTGGCATCGACAAAGCTTGCTTCACATATTAGGGAACGTAACTCTATGTATCAAAACTTGGAATCTATGATCCAAGTAGTAAGACTGATACTGAAGAGAGTAAAAATTTTATTATTGGGTGGAGAATATGGAAAATGAAAAATAATTTCATTTTTAACAACAAGAGAGACCATATTATTCATGTTATTAACATCACATGTGGTCTATGGTGTGAGTCCAAGGCCAAATATCTAGAAGAGGGGGATGGAAGCCAAGAGTAAAGACAAAGACAAGGAAATATCCCTTGTTCATCATTACAAGAATACCTGTCGAACGATACTGAACACTACTGAATGGTCCATCCGTCTTGGATCTCTTTGGACAACGAGGAGGTATAAGTTGGTTTTTGCATAACAAGGAAGGTATTTTTCTGTCTTCAAGGAAGTTCATCGATTGCTCCCACTAACTCTCCTGTTGGAAGCTGAAGCTGAAGTTGTAGCTCTTAGAATGGTTGTGGAGCAATTGAGAAGACTTTCTTGCAAGCATATTGTCTTCTTAGGAGATTGCAGACAACTCCTTAAAGAAATTGATCAACACAAGAATAAGGTGAAGGTAAGGCAGAAGAACATATTGGTAGTTACCTCTATTGTAAATGATATAGTATCTATATCTAGAGAATGCAAATTGCATTTTATATAGGGAAAATCTTCCAAAAAAACAAGATCAGTTTATGTTTACTTTATAGATATATAAAAAGAAAAATATTTAAGTAAATAATAAAATAAAAGAAAATCATTATTTTTATTTTTGAAAAAAAAAATCAATTTAAACTTTTTTGATTTTTCAATCTTTTCAACTTTTTGGTGATTTTTTTTTAAATCCAAAAATTCTTTGAAACTATTTTTAAAAAAAAATTAATATTAATTTTCTTTTTTTAAACCCTAAACCCCTAAAATTCTATCTCTTAAATCTAAACTATAAATATGGATTAGTTTCTTTAGGATATAAAAAAATTTTACAGTAGACAAAGTTTTACACGAAGGAATTCATCCTAAGGGCATCTCCATCCCTGAAACTCTCCAAAAGTTCTTTTTTTTTCAAATTTTTTTTTTCAAAACTAAAAAAAAAAAAAACCACCCGCGGGCCGACGCTTGGCAGTCGGACCCGCGAACAGTGTAAGAGTTGGTTCTTAAATAGAGTTTAGAGCACCTCCATTGGGAGGTACTTAGAGGGGTCCTTAGCAAAAAGTGGTGGTGGGTCCCACCACTTTTGTTAAGGACCACTCCTAAAAACCCTTATTTAAGGACCGCTCCTTACACTGTTTTGTGGGTCTCACTAACACGTGGCGGTCCACGATTGGTTGGTTTTTAATTTTTTCTTTTTTAATTTTTTTTAAATGAAGAAAATAAAATAAAAAAAAGTTAAGGACCCCATAGGGGTCCTTAACTGATGGAGATGCTCTTAGGAACTAACTTTTACACTGTTCATCGATGTGACATCATTGTTTAATAATATTTGTTTTTTTTTAAAGTTAAGCACCCCCAATGGAGGTGCTCTAATTGGTTTCTCTCCTAGGCACGGAGTCCGAGGCAGTCGCTCCTCCACCAGAATGAAGACCTCACTCCGGCACAGCTTCTCCTTCTTGTAATCTCGAGCATCTCTTCCGCTACCGTCGACGTCGCACACCATCCCGATGCTCCCCCTGAAATTATCTTCTTCAGCTTCTCCAATGGATCTCTCTGTAGCTGGCTCCCCTGCTTCTCCTTGCTTGCCACCTGAGCCACTAAATGCAGATCTTGACGTGATGCTTCCTGTGGATCCGCAAGACCCTCTAGTGTCCCCCCCCCGACCCCCCCCCACCGGATCTTTGGGCCGATGGTTTTCACCGCCAGATCTCGTCTCCTCATCTCAGTGAACCAAAAGCTCTTCAACAAAAACAAAATTATCTCCAACGAGCCTCTCCTCTGCGTTATCTTTTGCTTTCAAAAGTTTGGAGATGTTAACCAACACTTCCTATCTTCAATGTAAAGAATCTTTTTTGGTTTTGGAGTCTCCTACTCCTTGAGAACTACTCAGCTAGATGGAATCTCAATTCAAAATCCAAGAAATTAAGGGTTCTCTTGTCAAACCTAGAAGCCTTTATTCTCAGTCCAGTTCCAGCTTGATGAGATCCAATGACCAGCGTTTCAGACCCAGTTCCAGCAAAGCGCAATGGCTCCAGCACGAAAGTCTTTGCTCTATCATTAAATCCCGTTAAGATTACCTTTATTGTCTGCTATAAGGTCTTCGGTACTTTAGTGGAGTTTTTCCATCGTCTAGCTTCAGTCTACGTGATTCACTTAGTTCAAAGCTGTGATGTTGTGCTTGAATTTGTTTCACTATTTTTTCAGCTCTCACGTGCCTTTCTCATGAATATTAGAGTCAAATCTAGGCAAAGGAGATTTTTCTCTACCGTTCTTTGCTACGGTTCCAGAGTCACTCAGCTGCTCTTGACGGCCAATAGCTTTCGACAAAGTCCCATCGATAACCCAGGATGATCTCATCCTCCAATGGTTTTATCAGTTACATTCTTATTAGTTGAAGTAAAGGAGAGTCTCCCATCATCAGTGTTGGTGTCCACCAACCGTCTTCATACCCGATGTTTAGGGTCCCCCATCGTCGGTTCGTATCCCGACTGTAGTATGTTCTTAGGAACATCAGTTTCATGGTCTCAAGTGAAGTATCTTTACGGGTTTTTTCGTCCCTTTAACACATTTATCGTTCTTATTGTTGTAGTTTTCGTTTATTGGCTGGCCGTCGAGTTTAACTCCGGTTGTAACCGTTTAAATCCGTACACTATTTAGTTTAATATAAGTGTTTTGTGACAAAAAAAGATATAATTTTTTACCTTTTTAATGAAATAGTTTGGTCATTTTGACCTTTTATATCCAATATTTTATGATAAAAACTTTTTTTATTGATATCATATGGAATTTCTATTTTATATAGGTCAGAGTCTGTGTGGATTATATTGATAATTTAGATAGAGTAGCAAGAAGGAGAAATGGTGGATATGTGATATCATGGATGTAATATATTCATTACAAAAGGGCTGACAAAAAAAACACTTAGAGCAATCCGCCATTTCTTTTCATTCTCTTGTATAAGTATTCATTTGTTCAAGAGCAAGATACTCTCCAATCACTTTATATGGCGAAGTAAGAGCAGGAAAATATAGTATGATCAATAAGTCAAGCTTTTAGAGCTTGTGCTGATGATCAATGACTTAAGTCTACAAGCTTCATTCTCCAAATTCACATTCCCTCGTCTAGTCATCATCTCCATGTTCTTGTACAAACTCTGCTTCACTAGATTCTTCATCATCTTCTTACCTTCATCCCCCGACCTCGGGCTCATTGGAGATCCCATCCCAGAACTCAAACGACTCGTTTGTGGCCCTGAGTGAGGACCCATTCGTACATTTCTCTCGTCCTTGAACCACTGCAAAAGTTTCACTGCCCTCTTCTGAACCAGAGGGCTTCCAAGTAAGGTCACTTCAAGAAGGACAGGTACAATCCCTGCCTTAGCCATTTTCTCGCGCTGGCTCCAACTCTGATGAGCCAATACCATTAAGATATAAGCCGAGTATTCTTGGCATTTCGGTTTATCTTCCCACGTTAGAATCTCTATCAAACTTTTGGGCACAATCAAACATTCCTCCATTGCCTTTTTACCCATTTGTGTCACAACCAATTGCCCTAGACTCGCTAACGCCTTCTCGGACAAGTCTTTTACCAACATTAGGGTTAGGAGTGTCTGCACTGCCCCGCTTGTGACCAAAGGTGCTATGTTTTCCAACACGAGGCAGAGGTTGTTTATGGTGGCTAGACATATCTCTTTGCACTTCATGTCTGTTGAATCTGAGTTCAACGTGTCCATCAAGAACGGTAGAATTAGTGATGAAGCTACCGGTAATTGTGTGTTTGTTAGAGATGACAGTGATAGGAGAAGCTCCGCGAAGCCATGTCTTGTTAACTGGTCGAGAACTTCGACATTTTTGGGTAGCTTTGAGCATAATCCTGCGTTTACCATCAGCGCCTTGTTCCTGAAGTAAAAGAACAAATTAAGACTTAGATTCTTGTGATTTTTCAACGATATTATTTCACACAAATATTCTAATTTCTCCCCTTTAATATGTTACTCCTGAACATAATCTAAACACAATTTATACTTATAAATATATATATATAATTGAGTATTAATTTCAAGAGAAGTATTACAATCACATGCATTTGAGATTTGACAGATCTATTACTATAAAAAAGAGATTGTCTCTCTTCTTATGCATACACGTCACTAAATAGTGTTATAAGAAAGTGACACGTGGCTTATTAAAAAAAGCAAGAACTAGCATATATGGACTTCGTAATATTGTTACTTGATGGGCTTCATTCTTCTTATTGGACTGTAATGGCTCCTATTAACGTTCACCGTTTTTCTTTTTCTCTTCCCGTCGCCTAAGAATGTTTTTTTTTTCTTCTTTTTTTCTCCGATGAATGCTGAGATCGTTCATCTAACCGGCGTTCAATCTCCTTTTGTAATACGTGAAGCCATTGTTTCCAGCGATAGCATGTTCGAACCCGGCGGTGGTGTCTTTTGATTGATTTTCAATTCACGACAAAGAAATTCTGGAAACGTTACGAGAATCAGATTCATCCAATAGTCGTCTTTAATGCCCTCATCAAAAACATTCCCACTCCTCACACGATCTGTCATTCAATGTATCCCTATTATTGCTATTGTGTGAATTAGCCATTATAAATAGGTTATCTCATTCCATCTGAATTCATATTTTTCATTTGTCTCAATCATAAAAATTTCAACATATTCAGAGCTAAGAATGACGGACTCCGCTCTCTTCCTCGCCGAATTGAAGGCTGGCCATCGGACCACCACCGTGGAGGTCCGCTTACTTAGGATTAGGGAGGCGAGGTACGTGAAGCGAGGCGTTGAGCTTATGGGTATAGACATGCTCATCCTTAACGCAAATGTACAAAACTCATGATCTTCAATCTATTTCTTGAAAAGTTTTAGTTTTCTGATTTGAATGGTGATAAAGGTTTTGTTTATTGATGTATTGCAGGCGTTTGTTTCTGATTGCTCATGTTAAACTATTGCTCCGTTAATCGTTTTAGAATGTATCTGATAGGCAAGGGAGTTTCTGAGAGCGATAGATAGTGAGAGAGGAGAGAACGAAAGGTGATGACGAGGTCGGAGCTTCGTCGCGTTTGGATTGGAAACTCTCTCAGTTATTTTGTGATGCCGAAGTAGATTCTGCAAGGACTGCGGCTGAGAAGTATGCAACCAAGAACAGCGATGAGTCAATTCTAAATATTGGTCGTGAGTTCTCTCTTTCTTACCCATTACTGTTCCACTGGTTAATGGCCGTCTTAGGTTTAAAAAAAATTCTTATTTTTTGGGATGATCATTATCATAACAGTCCTAAATTGATATTCTTTATAATATTTTAGGCATGTCAGATGACGAAAAGGCATTTGAAATAGCAAGGACACCTCGCTAATGAGGCTGAGAAGTTAATTCCATCATCACAGCAGGAGGTTTCTATCTTATTCTCCTCACAAGCAAAATTTTCAGACACCGAGTGATCTAGCTCTTTCTTTTGATTGTATAGTGTAAGAAGCTGCTGTAAAGAACAAGTATGGAGGGCTCATGTCAAAGAAACCACCTCTCATTTCCACTGTAGGTTCATTTTATTTACGTCTAAAGAGTTTGTTTTGTGTGTTTCTGAGGTGTGTTGTTCTATATCAGGATTATAGCGAGTATAGTTTGACTCAGCTGGCTCTGCTCTTGAAAGGTAACAAATGTTAAAACTTTGATCCAACGATGTTGTTTTCATTCGCCTGATCAAATATAAGCTCTCAATAATGTTTCCATTCTCATGGTGTTAATTATGATAACAGTAAGCAAATCAGATGGTGATCAACGGGAAGTGGATTGACTTTGAAGAGTTGAAGATGCAAGCATACCAAGCCAGTATTTTAAAGGTAACGTTTTGGTGACAACATTTAAAAGCTCTTTTTGTTTGCATCTTATGTTGTAAAAGTAATCTGCGACGTTGATTCTTTCAGCACTACAAGATAACTAGCCAAGAGCTTGTGATTTTCTCTCTCAGATATGCCATTGTTTGCCGCTGCACGCTAAGCCTTATAAAAGAAGATATCTTTGTCATAAAATAAAGTTTTCTATGTTATAACTAAGTTTATCAATTTGGTTTTGTAATTCTATGCATCATTGTTATATGAGACCAAAGATGGGTTGTTTTTTAACTTTTTAATTCTTTATCTTATTATTTTATCAGACCAAGAATCTTGCTCACTTTGAACAAGCCAAGCCACTGACCACTGTCACTCCTCTTGAGCTTAACTTTAAAACACGAACAAAAAAGACCTCAAACTTTATGAACGACTAACTACAATTTAAACTGCGAATGAAAACAGCAAGGTGTTGGGAAGCCAAAGGAACCCCTTGAACCTCTTCATCCCAAGTTACATGTAAGTGAGCTTGGACCATGTTTCTGCTTCTTCTTTTTTTTTTTACCTTAAAGCGGTTTGATTCTAATCTTAGATATTGTTCCCACTTCTGCAGAACGCTGCAGCAAACACCGCTAAAAATTTCTTCAAGCGCTCCGTCAAAAGGTGGTGAAGGTAAATTTTTCTCAACTTATCATCTCCAAATTTGTGTTTCGAAGTTCAGTTGATGAATCCCGTTACTGCTCTTCAATTCATCGCTCTACCTTCTCCAGTACTCTGTTTGAGATATAAATATATATATATATATATATATATATATAAATTGTGCTAGAGAACCCATAAAATCATTCTTTTCTTAGGGTTTCCGCCTTCGGGAGAAACTGTTTCTACTACAAGCAGCTGAGGCGATTTTTTGCTGCCGTCTAAACAGCCAAAAGAAGCGGCAATACTCACAAAACAGTTTACATCTCACGAGTTTACTATCCTTCCAATTTACAAACTGTCTTTTGGTTATTGTGCAAAATACATCTCACAATGCCTACAAACTGACAATATCTAACAACCCATTGTTACTAACAGATTTTACTTGCATACAAGTTACTCCGATTCACAATACAAAATAGTGAATTACATAAGAAAATTATTGACATACAAAATTTAAACTGAACCAACAAAACAAAACCAGTCCAACCAAATTACAAAGAAATACCCACTAAAAAGATTAATCATATGCATATTCAACCAATCACATGATTCACGTTATGCAGTTTTGATGATACAACAGATTTAGAGAATAAAAAAACTTAGCCTCCATTATAAGAGAAATAAAGATGTCCGGAAATATAAAACTAAAACTTTACGCACAAAATATATCAATCAAAACATATAATGAAGTCAAAATTCCGCGCGAAGCGCGGACCAGTTACTAGTAATTATATAAACTTATACGTATGGCATCCTAATGTATTTTCATTATACTTGGTAGTTTAGTTACACACGTATGTAGATTAGCCAGACGTCAGTGGAATATGACCTTCGACTTTTCTAAGATTTGATTGGTCAGAAAATTAATGGCCATTTGGAAATGTACTAATGGCTGTCAACTAACGTGATTTGTGTCTCGCTTCTTCCGAGTTCCGACGCACTCGGAATTAATATTTTTAATTTTCTTATAAACTATTTTAAACTAACCTTCATTATTGGACTAGTAATGTCACATTTATTAAATGTTTGTTTGTTAATAAGAATTAAGAAACAAATTGGAATACTGACCAGTATCTATAATGGACTTAGTGGATAGCCAACTATGGTTTCCAAACTCATACTCCCTCCGTTCCCGAAAGTAAGATTTTGTGGGAGTTTTTTTTTGTTCCACAAAATAAGATTTTCTAGAATTTTAAGGTACTTTTATTAATTAGTGTTAATGAATTGTATACTTTCAAGAAACATTAATTAAAAATACTTAAACTGTTTAAATCTTATTGGTCAATAGTTATTGGAAACTGCATAATAGAAATAAATATTATAGTTAATCATAAACATTAATTATGTTCTTAATAAACGTGTAAATTCTAGAAAATCTTACTTTCAGGAACGGAGGGAGTATATGTCTACGTTCTTTGTATTTTCCTAAACACGAAAATTAGTTGTAGATAATTATCAACAAAAAAAAAGTCAATTTCAGAATTAGACATGACTTATTATCAACAAGCCTAATTCTAATTAAATACTACTTCCGTTTCAAACTACTTGTCGTTGTAGAGTAAATTTTTCGTTTCAAAATAAGTGTCGTTTTATAATTTCAATGTAAAATTTAATGATTTTATATATCATTCTATTTTTCTATTGGTTGAAATGTGGTTAGTTATATAGATAATGATGTTTTATTTTGAAAATATGTAAAATTAAATGTTTTCTTAATCTGTGTAAAAAAACTTAAACGACGATTAAAATGAAACGGATGGAGTATTACATAGCTATAGGTATGTGGTGATAATGTGACATTTATGTAACGCTCAATTCTATATCAGCGAGAAAGAAAGGCACGTGAGGGAAACGTCGTGCATACTTTAAGAGCCAAATAAAACGCCATGTGAGGGATCATTACTATTTTGTTATAATCATATAATTATTTACTGCATAAATCTTAAAATTCGAAAGCTTAACAAAGATTAGTATTGGTTGGCAAAATAAAGACGAACGTTATAGAGAACGAAGAAAATTAGGCGTACCAACACCTTTAGTCAAAAGAATTAATTTCGGTAAAAACTCACTCTATTAGATGATTTTGTCAACCCATGACATATATACTTGACAATGCCGATTTATATATGCTGGAAACTATTTATTTTCCTTATATTTTCAACACTTATAATCTTCTATATCAAAGATGAACAAAAAAACAAAGACATGCTATATGTATTGACTGAAGTTGTAAGTTGCAACTAGGCATCTTTGGCAAAAAGAAAAAGAAAGTTGCTGCTAGGCATGGCAAATTATCCAATAATCAAAAATCGAACCGTACCATCGATCTGAAACCGAAATAAATACCACCAATTTTAAATGGTTCTACCTTCAAATATTTTTGGAATCTGCACAAAACTATATAATACGGAACCAAAAAACAAATGGTTACTTTAGAATATATAGTATATATATATATATGATGTTATTTATAATTAGATTAGAGAAACCAATTTTCGATATTTGTTTTTATTTCATATATTTATGGGTTGTTTGGCTCGGTTTTTTTGGGTAATTTAAATATTTGTGAGTACTTTTGAATTGTTTGGGTGAACCAAAACTGATCTGGACTTGATAATCAGACCAGAACAAACTGATATTCTGAATACTGAATCTTTTGTCTAACATAAAAAAAAAGGAATTACCTAAAACTTAATAAAATGAACCCAAACCAAACCTACATGGTCATGCTTAGTTGTAACCACTAGACTTTTACTATGAACATCTTCGAAAATTCATATCTAGCCAAATACGTTAATCAAGTATTTCAAGTCACCACTTGAATTTAGCAAAGAAAAAAAAAGTCATCACTGGATAAAGGTAAAAATGCAACTTGGTTGAAAAAAATCAAAGCATAACGCCTAATCTAAATCATTATATATGAAGACACAAGAGGATAATTTAATAAATACCAAACACACTAAAAGCAAAATATTAATTACATTCTCTCTCTTGAGTTCACCTAAATTAACTATTACTTAAAGCCGATTATCAATGGTGATATCAAAGATATGACATGCATGACTTATATGAATTTCGACTCAATTAGTAAAATAAATTTATTAAAGAACAATAAAAGCACTTACGTGTAGGTTCCATGAGAAAGCTGAATAAGAGCCCTAACGGCAGCTATCTGCTGACCAGCGATATCAGAACCGACCATGGAAACAAGAACCTGAAGAACACCGAGCTCGGCCATGAGTTTCCTAGTATTCTTGTCTTCTCTCGCAAGTTTCTCAATCTCTATGGCAGCTTTCTCCTTCTCCTCCCAGCTTCCAAAATGAAGCTTCTTCACAGTTCTTTGCAAGACAACCTCCTCGTTCTCCTCTTCGGGTGGTTTAGATATTATCTCTGGAGGGGAAACAACATTATCTGAATCCTGTTGGGCTCTTGATATCTCAGGCGAGCTTTGAAGGTTGCGTTTGCGGGAGGATGCTTTGGATTTCAAAAGGGAACGAATCTTGGTGAAGAAGTGGAGCTTCATGTATTGTAGTTGCCAAACTGAAGAAGAGGATTGTGTTCGAGAGGAAGACATGATAGATTGATAGATGATGTGATATGTTCTGTTCCTTTTAGTGGACTTTGATATGTCTTGTATATATGTTGATATTTGTCCAACCTTAGGTATTTATGGGGCCAATATGGTATATCTCTAATGCCGGTAAGATTTAGAAAAGTATTATTAAAAAAAAGTGATGTAAGTTTTGCATTACATCATGTTAGCAGGGGTAAAAGGTTTTGTACTACCTCTATTTCATATTATTTATGATATTTTAGAAAATTTATGGTGATTTTAGCCATAACATCATATATTGAAACAGATGGAGTATTGCATAACTAACAATTAATGTCTACTATATAGTTCATGTGTCCTACAAATCCGTAGGCCACAACTAAAACAGGATTTTATCACATGCATTAAATTGATTAACCGAATAAAGTAAATGCATGATCTAACCATATAGGAACATAAGTGATGACAAGAGCAAAACAAATTTCGCTTTGATCCTCTCTAAGAGATCCAACTTGGGTTCCTCTCTCGCTGTTGTTGAATGAGAGTGAGATTTGGGAGTGCTCTCTAGGCCTAATTTTCTTTATTTTCAATGAATGATGTAGTAGTCATGAGATGATTTTTACCATCCACCTTTTTCTTGAATAGCGTAAGGTGTTCGGCGGATAGAAACCAATCGATTAATCCATGAAAGAATGATTACCGGCGTCAAATAAAACCGGTAGCTTGCAATGGAAATTATGTATCTATTTCGCATGACCATACAAGGAGGTTTATCTGAGTGGTAAGTTTCGAACCTAAGGTGTCTATCAACTTTTCAAGTCAGCCGCACTACTGGACCACACTTATGTGGTTTCATCCCCCTTATTAGTTAACAATGATTTATTATATGCAATAGCAATAAATTTTGTAGAGCACAAATTCTTGAAGATGACTCCAAAAGTTTCTGAAACTGTACTTCCCGTTTTTTCCCTTCATGCATAATTTTCTATATATGATATGATTCTTACCGATTTTAATATAGTCGATCGTGCGTCGACAAATGTTTTGGATGCAAAACGCTAGATCATCGTCTGACTAAACACAGCCATCAGTTTAAAATATTGTAAAGAGCTTTAGCTTTCAACGAAAAGATTCGAAGAAAACGAATTATAATAACGACCTTTCATCGGCTCTCGTGGTCATTTGAAAAAGAGACTAGCTACCAGAGATTCGATCCAGAACAAATGGGTTTATAATAGCTAATATTTATCAAAAATATTACATTAATTGGATTAAATTAAGTAAAGAAAGTATATTATGGAAGAGAGGAAGGGGGACAAGCAGGGAGACAGCATAGTGCACATGCATGAGAATAGTTTTGTCTCTTCTAAATCTCACCCTCAAGTTACAGCACAGATCAACGTTTAAGTTTCATTGAAAAACTACTAAAACTAATACTCTCTTTTAATTTCTCGTTATCTCATTAATTAACACGTTCATGCGTGTCAGAGCCAGCTTAACCTCGTTACGACCAAAGATAGTCACTCTTCAATAAACCTCACAGGCTCACAACTTGGAAAATAGTCTTAAAGTTTTTTTTTTTGGCTGAAAGTTGAAAATAGTCTAAAGTTAGGCGAAAACAAATATCTAGCAACCATAAAGTTCAATTAGATGACCGTAAACTAGTCTACTTTCAGAAAACAATTCTCAATTACCTTATCTGCTTTATCTGAAAAAGTAAGGATTATATATGGCAATCACCCTACTTTAAGAGAATTTCAGTTTTTCATAATCAGATAATTTTTTGTCGAAGGTCTCTCGAGTTGAAGACTAGACTGGTCAATGTTTCTTTTTCACAAAATTGACTTTTCATATCTATATTATTAAAACAGAAGTACAAAATTGAGAATGCTTTAAATTTCTCGAGTTATTACAGGAAAGATTTAAATGAAGCTATTAATTAGGAATGTTGTCTTATCCGATTAATAAATTATACTTAATTAAATGTTGTCTTTTCCTTAAATATTAATTCACTAAATATACAATAAATGTTGCAACAAATTCGGATTTAATTTGTTTTCTTTGCTAATTAATAGTATTTGGAAACAAGGAAAATAATAGATTGCCTTGGTTATCTGTTTTATTTTCGAATTATCTGAATTGCCATTAAACCGATCTAACATGGATCACGAGTCAAACCAAACCAATCCGAAAATATATTTAAATTTTTGGGGTTTTTTTTGTTTCCTAAAAACAAGTGATTATTCCTTTGAAATCAAATCAAACTCGAATTAATAAAATATCGAATTAATAAAATATGAAAATCAAGCAATTTTTGTTTTGTATTTCCTAAAATCAAGCGATTCTTTTTTTTCAAACCAAACCGAGGTCAACTATAATATTATGGAAATCCTATTCAAACTTGATTCTCATAATATACTACATTCCAAATTAAATTTAGACTTTTATATATCTAAATATTATCAATAATATTATAAAGAATATATACTCAATTCATTTGTAACCTCTCCATCAGGCAAAATCTTATACAATTTGACCTAACTAAAAAACGAGATTTAAGCTAACTATATAATACCCTAACATAATATTTGGTTTTACATCAACCGAGGTTTAACCAACTATATATAATATTCACACCTTGACTAAATCATTATTATAATGCCATATAGTTTTTCAAACTATATTAGTGATTAGTGATTTTCTTATATATAATTCGTAGGAATACAAATTAGATTACAAAACAGTTATATACATGATGGATTGATGGTGAGGAGTTTATTATCTTACCAAATATTGATGTTAGCAATATTGCATAAAGATTTTAAGTATACTCATCGAATATTCTTATTCTTATCTTTATTAACTATTTTGGTCAAGAACTAAAATATAGAAATATCTAATTTAAATATATATAATACACGATTTTCAAAATATTTAGTAATAATTTTGTTTATCTAGAATATTCCAAAGAATGCTTAATCAACACACTTTTACACTTTTGTTTTCTATATAACTCTCCATCTTCATTTCTCAAAAACAAACTCAAAAACCTCTCATCTTTTCCATAATCTCTCTCTAAGATCAAAGTATGTTGTTTATTTTTTTTCTCATTTTTAAACCGAAAGGTTCATATCAAATTACCTATGAACCTAATAGTTTAGTCTAGATATATTAGTCTATATATATAATATATAAATAAAACATCCGGGTAGGTTCATATGAACCTAAAAGTATTCAGATAACCTATATGTTTAAAAATATCATTAAACAAAATATTAAAACAAAAGTCAAAATTTATTTTATAAATTTCATGTGCTAAGTTTTAATAAGATATATGAATAATATAGAAATAACATTACACTTTTGTTATAAATATTCAAACTAATTCTTTTATTAACTGACAAAAACTCATATGTAAACAAATGACAATATTTTTATCGGGATATAAATTTTATTATACAATTGACGTTTACAAATGAATAACCATATTACGTTCATTGACTTTATATTTATTTCTAATTAGTCAAGATATATAGTATATTTTTTTATATATAGTATATCATCATGTAAAAACATATAAATATATCACGAAACAAGATTTAAATTAACACCCGCTCGGTGAGCGGGTCCAGTTCTAGTATGTATTTAAAACAATTGCAGTGACCAACAAGCGTAGTGAATCGGACCTAATCTATATATAATTTCAACTATTTGGACTATTGAACCACCACGATTTGTTTCTATTCCTTTAGTTGCAACTTGTTTTAGAAAAAAATATTGAACGGACGGTTTAATTCCTCTATCCAAACCCAAGAAAAGCTTTTGACAATTTAATAATTTATTTTGATTATATGTAGCTAAAGTGTTATCCATGCATGGCGCTTGTAGGAATTGAAGTTGACTTGTCAACAAGATGACTTTACCTAAACCCTTCGCGACAAACATGTCTAAGGTCAGTATTATCGCACCACTTCATATTTGCGTTACAACCCTTCAAGAGTTTTCCTTTGTAACTGATACCGAAATGAATCTTTCATATTCATCAAACCAAGCCTGTCGTGGTTTTACTGTAGATGGTAATTGGTAAATCCTCTAACAGCGTCGATGTATGCGGTCCAAGTGATGAAGTTGCTGAAGAACCTCACAGATAAAACGCTGAGAGAGAGGGGAAAATGGTGTCTTCTCACGTCGATCCGAAGATGGTGATGTAGAAGAATACAATCAAAATGAAAGGTACACTTTTGAAGAAGATGTCAACAAGGAAGAGGAGATCATTAAGGTGGAAGACGAACACAAACCCCCACCAAGTGAACTGGTTTCTCATGATCAAAACAAACAGGGAACATGAAGACAGATGTTGGAGTTGGAATTCTCTTTCCGTTTTATGTTCTTGGTAATCTAAGGTGTTAAGTAACTTAGGCTTACTGTTCGAATACACTTTAAGCTTTTGTGCTTTTCACATAAAACACATTTTAGAAATATAACGTTTTCAATTTTTTTCATAAAATGTTTTGCAAATAAACGTCAAGACGTTCTTCCTTTTGTCGTTTCACATTTACATTATTCGTTAAGTAAAAGACAAACATAAACGATTTATTTTGCACTGTGTTTATATTTTTGAGTTTGCCAAGATCAAGCTAGCAATGGTAGTGAATGATTTTCCGCGGTATCATCCTAAAGCAACTCAAAAAGATACATAACAAATCTATCAACAGCATAAGCTTTCAAAGGTTACCGTCCATTGTGAGAAGCACCTTGTACAAATCTGGACGGCGATCACGGAACACTCCCCAACTTTGCCTTTTCGACTTGATCTTCTCAAGATCGAACTGTGCCACGAGAACAGCTTCCGTTTTATCATCAGCCTCGGTCACAATTTCACCTGTTGGTCCTGTCATATCACAAGAAAAGAAGAGTATTGGAGAAAAGTAACTTTATGTATTCCATATTTTTTACGAACAAAATTGAATCTAAACTTTGTTGAACCAGTTAAAGTGATACCAGCAATGAAAGAGTTCCCATAAAAAGTTATCTGACTTGGTCCATGTTCTGTTTCAATCACTTCCTTCCCTATGCGATTCGAAGCCACTAGAGGCACCTGAAACCAAAAGTAGTAAACCATTGCAGAAAAAGCAAATAATTATAGACAATATGAGTGACTAGTCTAACCGTAGAAGCACATCTTGGCAAGTTACAAGATATTAAAAAAGAACTAGATACATGCATGTACCTGTATTATACAGATAGCAACTTGATAAAACACTGATGATTATGAAAATTGAAGTGTTAGGGACCTAATAGCTTACCACGTTAGCTCCAGCATGCCCTTGCATGACTCTCCTCCAATGATCACGCGAATCCAATCCCTGGTCTTGGGGTTCAGAACCAATGGCGGTGGGATAAAACAAAACTTCAGCACCCTGTAAAACCATAGCTCGAGCTGCCTCAGGAAACCACTGATCCCAACATATAGCTGAACCAGACATTCAACCGATACTTGAGTTATGATGTTCATCAGCTGATAACCACAAGTGACGAAGAAAAAGCTATACAAAAAGATCTTCATAGAGTATCTTACCTACACCGATTTTTGCAAACTTTGTCTGGAAAACCTATTGACACACACACCAACAGGGAAGTGATCAACATGTTAACCAAATAGCATGATAGATCATGAGAAAGATGTTTCCCTTCTTGTCAAAACTACCTTAAAGCCAGTGTCACCAGGATTGAAATAAAACTTCTCTTGATACCCTGAAAGGTTCAGAGAAGCTATTAGCAAAACATAAACTCGAGCTAACTCCAAACTTGACTGACTCACCAGGTCCATCAGGAATATGTGACTTCCTATAAATCCCCAGATCAGTTCCATCAGCATCGATAATTGCGATGGAGTTGTAATGTGCATTATTTGCTTCCTCAAAGAAGCTAACAGGTATCACAACACCCAGCTCCTTTGCCAGATTCTGCATCCTGTGTTAGTAATATCCAACCATCACAGCACTATATAATCAGAAACATGAGAGGAATATCAAAACCCACGACTTAAAAATATCAAAAAGGTGTGACCTTGCAATGGTGGGATGGTTCTTGTGAGGCATGGCTCGCTGAAAGAAGTCCTCTCTTTGAGCTTGACAGAAGTAATATCCCTCAAAAAGTTCCTGTTTTGATGACAACTCAATTCGAAACACTATAGCATATACGTCGCCTTAATCAAACTGAATCTGAGGAGAGCAAGAAAGACCTGAATAAGAACGATGTTTGCTCCTTTAGCGTGCGCTTCTCTGACCAGCCTGCATACAATCGAATTCGAAAGATGTAAACGGAGGAAGCTGTTGTATTAGAGCTTGAGGGAGGGAGAGAGAGAGAGGGAACCTTTCGGCGGTGGCGACGTTGGAGGAGAGATCATCGGAGCAGGCGAATTGAAGAGATGAAACGACCACTTCTCGCCTTCTTCCTTCCGTTTCCATTGCTCTCTGTGGAGAAATGATAATGACGATTGGGTGAAAGATACAAAGCTTACTCGGTGACTGTCACTTGAGAGGAAAAAGAAAAGGAATGAGAATATTTCTACGTTTTATCCCAAAATCGAATATAGGGGTCAGTAAACGCAAACGCCAAGTTTCAGTTCACCTTTTTATCCGTTATAAACGCTAACGCTGTCACATCCTAATTTCGGTTTACTGGATGAGTGATTTATTAAACAGCAGCAAGTCACTTTTACCTCTTATTTTTACGCTTCTTATTTTTACACTTCTTAAGTATCTTAGTAGTGATTGGTCCGCATTTCGCAAAGTAAATTTATATTTACTGAATTTTACGTTTAAGTATTAATAGTTTCCATATCGAAAGATTTTAGTTATATTCTGTGTCAGTTATTATTTATGTGGTTTTCTTTTATTTTTTCTATCACCTATTTTTACTAAAACTATTTTATATTATGAAATTCATATAAATGTTATCGCGGTTGACTAAAACTGTTAATACAATTGTTGAGATGATTTTGAAAGATGGTATGTTTAATTTTTATTTCGGCGGCTTAGATTTTTAAACATATATCATCTAATGACACTTTTTCTAATGTGTTCCAAGTAAGGATATTTTATTTTGCATATCGTTTGAATTGTGTTAATCTATATTTTTATTTTTATATCACTATTGAAACTATTGTTGATTTTATATCACTGTTGGAACTATTTTTGAGTTTTTCTTTTAATTTGTAAATTTTTAAAGACAATTCTAAATTTATTTGATACAATAACATTAAATCTTATTTATATTAAGAAAACAAAAAAAAATGATGTGTTTATAATATGTGTAAATCTATTTTCAAATCACGTATATATTTCACCACTAAAGATTTTTTGAAAAAATGTATTTTTTCAACTTTTTCAATTTCCTTACTTTGATAATATGTAGAATAAATTTCTTAAAATCATGATCGATTAAACTCAAGTATCTCTTTTATTTGTTTATTTCTTGAATTATTTGGTTTTAAAAAAAATTGTTTGATATAACAAAATTTACTTTACGTTAAGTAAACATTATAAAAACTTTAAATGAATCGTTAGTATTTAGAAATATCCATGTTTGTTCTAGTTTTGTATATGTGATTATATTTACACACCAAATAATTATTTTATCCAAATAATTAATTAGAATTTTTAATATAAAAAGTTTATAAATTTGGAGTATTATTATTGGACTTTTTAAAACATTCAGCTTATAAGCAATACAATATTAGACCTCATATTTCATTAAGAAATCTGATTATTTTTTTACATTTGCTTGATGAAATTGTTTGATACTTACTTAGAATTTTCAAATTAGCTTCTAAAATTTTTAATTCATGTTGCATCTTTGTTTATCTATCGTTTTGTTAATCTTTATTTCTTGTATTTTTCTTTTGTCATTTACCGTTGTCAATTAGTTTATTTTCTGTTAATTCTATTTTCGTATGCCTCTTGTATCTCTACCAAAAATTTGAAAATTGTATAAAATCATAATATATTTGCAAAACAAGAAATTGATCAAATGTGGAATAAGTACATTGTGTAGTTCAACTGTGGGTGGTTTCACTGGTTAACTGGGCGTGGTTTTTATTTAACCAAGAAAAAACCTGAAACGATCAAAATCGCACATAAACCGCTTTATTTTGGATTGTGTGTGACGACCGGTTCAACTCCATCGAACCGCACGTTACTTGTACAAATAAGCTGACGTCATAACTCATAAGCTAACGTGCGCTGTAGACGAATTAGCTCACACTATCTCGCCGTGCTCATCCAGTTCCCCCCGATCCACCAAATTCCGATCTGAAGAGAACATCATCATGGCCGTCCGAGCAACGGTATCACGTTTCCCAATCGATTCAGACGCTCTAGAGGCGTCAGGACTCCCCTGGGGACTAACACTGACTCCATTCGCGGCCAAAGACGAGAACGGAATCGCACCAGCGTACGGATCCAACGGCCACCTTCTTCCTCGCTGCGAAAACTGCTACGCTTACTTCAACACTTACTGCGAGCTCGATCAGTGGGCTTGGAACTGCTCGCTTTGCGGCACTCTCAATGGACTCCCTTCCGATGCGATTGCTCGTTACTCTAATCCTCACTCTATCCCTGAAATGAGCTCCTCCTTCATTGATCTCGAGTTGCCTTGTTCGTTTCTGCTTCTGCCTTTTGTATCGATCCTTTTTTGGTTTGATTTGTATTCTAGTTTTTGATTGATTTGTTGTTTGTTTTGTAGTGGAGGGATCGGAGGAAGAAATGACGCAAGCTAGGCCTGTATATGTTGCGGCTATTGATCTCTCGTGTAAGGCTTGTGTTCAAACTCATCGTGATGGGTGTAGATTGTAGTTGAATTGCGCCTTGGTGATCTTTTGCATTGTCATCTTTGGAATCAATGTGTGTCAGTGTGTATTTTGTCAACAATCTTGATTGAATGTGCTCTGGATCGGTGATTCTAGCTTGAATTTGTATGTTTCCTGTTGTTCTTTTGGAGCTTTGGCTTCAACAAGTTTATGTTTGTCATCCAGGACTTTTGTGGTGAATTTTGCATTGTGATTTTTGAAATCAATGTATATGTTTTTTCAACAATCTTGATTGAATGTGCTCTAGATCGGTGATTCCAGCTTGAAACAAACAAGTTAATGTTTGCATCCAAGTCTCTTTCTTGTGCATCTCGTTTCGGTGCACGAAAGAGCAATTCACATGTTATTTCTTCAACAACATGTATTGTTATTCAGTTTTTATATGTTGCTTCTCTCTTATATGTGTATTAGTATCATCTTCTGGTTTAAGTTTACACCTTTATGTTGCTCATTATTGCTTATTCAACCTGCAGCTTCTGAGGAATTTTTGGAGCTTACGAAAAGTGCATTGCTAGCTGCTCTGGAAGGTCATTTCATACAATATATTTAAAAGGGGGATTGAATGGTTCTTCTGTGTGTCTGTGACTGTTCTGAGGGTGATTTTTTTTTTCCTCTCCTGTTTTCAATTTTGCAGCTCTAAGTCCAGGATCTCTGTTTGGTCTTGCTACATTCAGCCACAAAATAGGACTGTATGATGTTCAAGGACCTGTACCTGTTGTAAAGAATGTATTTATCCCACCTGATGCGGAGAGCAAATTGCCACTAGAACTTGAGGATGCCATGCCTTTGTTACAGTTTTTGGCTCCGGTATTGTGATTTTAGAACATCTCCTTTCATGTTTCCTACTTTGTCATTCATAGTAATTGTTGGACCACATTGATAGGAATATCTGTAGAGAGACTAAGTTACCTTCTACACTTACCTGCAGGTAGAAACTTGCAAGGATCGTATTGCGGCTGCTCTTGAGACACTCAGACCGATAACTTCTTGGGAGAGGTCATCTGGAGCAGCTCAAGGGATGGATGGTGTGTTGATGGGTGGTAGAGGCTTCGGTACAGCAATGGAAGCTCTCTTCAACTATCTAGGATCTGAATTTGGAAATACCTTTGCATTAGGTATGTACAAAATATATAGCATGCCCATACTCAATATGTTTCAACGTAGTCTGGTTTTTTGCCTCCTCAGCAGGTTTGTTTTGCAGTAGGAAGTGTTTTATTGAGTTTATATTAAGTGCAGCTAGGGTGTTTGCTTTCCTATCTGGTCCTCCTGATTATGGACGTGGACAACTGGATACAAGTAGATATGGTGAACAATACGCAAGTAAAAGGGTTGATGCTGATCGTGCTCTACTTCCGGAGCAAACACCGTTCTACAAAGACTTAGTAAGTTGTACTTCAATACTATTATATTTCAAAGAAAATATATTTGAGCTTAGAACTGACGGCTCTTTTATAGGCCACCATTGCTGTCCAGTCAGGTGTATGCGTAGACGTGTTTGCAGTTACAAATGAGTACACAGATTTAGCATCCCTGAAGTTCCTTAGCATCGAAAGTGGAGGATCGTTGTTTTTGTATTCAAGCACCGATGACTCAACTCTTCCCCAAGACATGTGAGCATAATTTTTTCCACTTTAATAGAAAGTAGGCGTGTCGTGTTCCTTCAGGTGTTACCAAACTAGTTGAAACAAAACTGCATGATGTTCTTTTGCAGGTTTCGGATGCTTAACCGGCCGTATGCTTTCAACTGCGTCTTGAGAATGAGGACGTCTACTGAATTCAAACCTCTTCACTCTGTAAGTGGTTTTAGTAAGAAACGAAAGTTCAAATGATGCGCGTTTATGTCGTTTTTGCTTCAGCTAACAATATAGCCTTACTTGCAGTATGGTCACTTCTTTCCCGATCCACAGTACGAGAACCTTCAACATATCATATGCTGTGATTCATATGCAACATATGCATATGACTTTGATTTTACTGATAATACTGGATTTTCCAGGTAAACTTGACAATAATTGCTTTCATGCATTCTTAAAGGTTGTGTAAAGCTGCTGGTCAATGTGGTCATTACTTTTATTTTGACTCTCAATATTCCTGTAGACAGTCATTATCATCACTTTCTCGACCTGCTGTAAAATATTATAGTTCTTCTTACTGAATTGCTGAATTCAAAAAAAAGTTGAGCATTTTAGATGAACTAATTATTCATAACCTTTTCCAGGCATTCTGGATACCCACCAGTGGTCCAAATTGCATTCCAGTACACAGTTGTTGTACCTCCCGAGGGACTGTCAAACTCTGAACTGCCATCTTCAAGTAGGTATGATTAAATCCATATGTGTACGCCAATGGCAACCTGGTTGATATTGGCTAAGCAGCTTATTTATTAAATTTTGAACATGAGAAACATTCATAGCGTTTTTGTGTTCTTGAAATGAATCTCATACCTTGTACATGATCCATCCCAAAGCCTAGAGTTGATAGTAATATCAAACTTCCCTATTGTGTTATATCATGTTGATAGTAAATCTCAGACTCCCCTATTGTGTTATATCCTGTTGATGACCTAACATGTAGTGTTTCGTTCAAAATTCTGTTGTTAATTCATGTTCCGCAGAGGCAAACACACACTTCAGAGACGACTAAGAATCAGAACCATGCAGTTTTCAGCTGCCCAAAACATCAACGAAATATACGACAGTGTGGATCATGAAGTTGTTCTCTCATTACTCGTTCACAAGGTTAAAACGTCATTTCACGTTGTCAATCCATTATCATTAACCAGCTGATTATTTATGTATATTTATCGTAGCTATTTGTTTCTGCAGGTAATTTTAGTCTCTCTAGAGGACGGAGTACGAGAAGGGAGGGCGTTGCTTCATGATTGGCTAGTAATCCTAACAGCACAATACAACGATGCCTTTAATCTCGTCCAATACAAGAACGGAAACAAGTCAATGAGTTCTCAGATTGACATCACGTTTTCACAATGTCCCCAACTTGAGCCTTTGCCTCGCTTAGTCTTTGCCTTGCTCCGTAACCCTCTCCTCCGGTTTCATGAAGAAGGTGTTCATCCTGATTACAGAATCTACTTGCAATGCCTTTTTAGGTAACCTCCACTTATGAACTATAAATATATAAACCAAATGTTACAAATGTCAGTTTATGCTTTCTTTCTGATTTTGCAGTGTGTTGGAGCCGAGTTCTCTTCATTGTGGGATATACCCATCGTTAATGTCATATTCAACACCGGATAAACAGGCTTATCCGCGTCATTCACTGAGCCGTGCAGCATTGTTGACAAGTGGTAGTCCGATATTTTTCTTAGATGCGTACACCACTTTGATAGTCTTCTACTCATCAACAGCTGACCCATCACTTCCTTTCCCTCCACCACAAGACTGTAAGTTTGGCTAAATCCAGTTCAATCACCTTTTAAGGTTTGGTTAGCTTAAACCTGTTATTACAGGCTTATTGAGGAAGACCATTAATGAGGTGAAGCAAGGAAGGAGCATCACACCGAAACTGATGTTTATCCGAGGAGGACAAGACGATGCGACGGCCTTTGAGAACTACCTTATAGAAGAACAAGACGTGGACGGTAGCGGTTTTGCTAGTGCCATGGGTTTTGTTGCTTTCCTTGACGATATTTCACAGAGTGTTGCTGAATACATGAAGTAGACTCAACAACCGTTTAGCGCGCTTATACTCACCATCAAAAGGCAATTTCAGTCGTGTCAGACGTTTCCTAGCTACAAGAGTTTAACTTTTTTTTGTTGTAACATTGCGTAGACTGCAGAACCTCATTTTTGCTACATTTCACTTAGATGCCTGGTAAAACTATAGTACATGTTCACTTAAAATGAGAGAACATTAACCTGAAAACATGTTCTTTGCAGAAAAGAAAATGAAAAGGCCTCTTAAGAGTTCACTCATCTTCGTCTTCGCCACTACCTTCGTTCTCATCATCTTCACCACTCCCACTCTCATCCTCTTCCACGATGTTTTCCTCATTCCCGTTCGCATCATCCTCTTCCTCCCCATTATCTCCATTCTCTTCGGTATTATCATCCTCGTTCTCTTTTGTGTTGTCATTCTCATCCTCCTCATCATTCTTCGGATCTCCCTCATCTCTTTTGCTTTTCCTCACACCCTTTTGCGTTGATGCTTCTTCATGTTTCCTCTTTTTCGTCTCTTGGGGCTTAGAAGCTGCTCCTGCTCCACTACCACTAGCAGCAGCCTTTTTCCCAGCGGTCTTCTTCTTAAAATCTGATAATCAATAATGTTAACTCGCTTACAAAAACAATGGGTACTACGCTCATACCCTCTGTCAAGAGATTAATACAAACCTAAGCATGTTTCTCATCAGATAACCGCAAATAAGGATACTGTAATCTTCATCAGAAAAAAAAAAAACTAACCATCAAGAGAAGCTTTAAGCGGCTCCAAAAATTCTGAAAATTCCATGTCTTCTAATGCCTTAAACACATCCTCAGCTTTCATCGTTTGTCTTCTTGAATCCTTACATATATCATTCGCCCTATCAATCCATTACAGTAATTTTAATCAAAAAAAAAAAACAAAACAATTGAGACATTCTAATCAATTCCAAACTACATCAATTAAAATAATACGCCTATCCCAACAGTTCAAAATGAATTCGAAGGTGAATGTGATTGAGTATTGTAATAAAAACAATTCGGAAAGTTAGGGTTTTGAGGCGTACGTGGCGGAGAGGTAGTGGATGAAGATCCGGGCACTCTCGGAGAAAGCAAGCAGCGCTTCCTTGTGTATGCTGACGTCATAATCCGGCGAACACTCCGAAAGCTTATCTTTCACCACCCGCCGCACGATAGCTAGCGGCAGCTCGTCCACCACCGCTTTCTCCGAATCCATCTTTTCTTCCCCTCTCTCGTTCGCCGTCTTTCCCGCCCTTGGAGGTGATTATAACAAAACAGATCCCACCCAAATGACATAAGCTGTCGGCCCATTGTTATTAAAAGCCCATTTGTAATCTGCTTTTCGTGAAATTAGGCCACTCCTTTTCGGCAAGATCGCCATATTATTAATTAGTTTTAATATTAAGAGTCTTTTGGTTGGATACATGTATTGGATACATATGGTGGACCCAGGAAGATTTTTGACTGAGTTCAGAAATATATTAACAGGATCAACATGAGTATTAGTAATACTGTATTACATTTGGTTTAGAGGGATCAACAAGCAAACTTTACTAATAATGTTTATTTTTATTACTCCCAGTTTGTGGAAGGGTTTAGACTAATCTCCAAGAGAATGTGCAGCTTAGGGATAAATCTTTTTTTCGAATATAAATGGGCTTGAAAACATGGGCTCATATTCTTGTTAGGTCTCCATGAGCAGTGTGACTTAGTTTCACGCAGCAGGTGAATCGAACGTGTTAGCGTTTTATCCCTTCCCCTTACCATCCAGTGATACTGTCTCACACATTTTAGTAATAATGTTAGTAATCTTTTTTCTTCCTTGAGCTCTAATTTAACCCAAAATATATTTACAAGAAGTTATTGAACCTTAGACCATCTCCATTGGTGGTTCTTAGGGGGAGTTCTTAACCAAAAATAGTGGCGGGTCTCACCACTTTCCGTAAGAACCACTTTTAAAAATCTCTTTTTAAGAACCAGCTCTTACACTGTTTTGTGGGTCTCACTGACATGTGGCGGCCCACGATTGGTTTGTTTTAATTTTTTTTTAAATCAAAAAAAAAATTAAAAACTTCAAAGAGGTTCTTATGAATGGACATGCTCTTAGTTTAGAGTTTTTGCATTGAATAGAGAGTGTGGGTGAGAGACGAACTTGTAAAGAGTGAGAGTCATATGCTTTGTTATTTACATCTTATTTTCCTCGGATTTAGTAGAGTGTATTACATAATAGGGTACATTTTGAGTTTTGTTTACATGGAGAGTCACTTTTGATTTGAGAGACATTTTATGCTTTAGATGTGACATTTTTGACATTTTTGCCTCTCTTTCACCTCTATTTCTCCAAAGAGTGTGCATTGTTTTGCTTCCTTTTTTTTTATTATTATTTAGTTTATCTCTCAATGTTTTGTTTTTGTTTATCTTTAAATTAAAGATATATATAACAATTTTGTTGGTATAGTAAATTATGTTTTTTTATTCTCTATAATTTGATATCCACTTTGATATGTTTTTTATATTTTAAAATCTATACGTATATATGTAATCCAATGATTGTGGTGTGTGAATGTAAATGATAACGTGTACACGTATTTAAAGAATGTTAATTCAAGTTCGTGGATATAAAAACTAAATTGGTATCTACATAGTGGCTACATAATCGTTCTGTTAATATTTACAAAGGGATATTGTCTTGCAAATTGAATTAATGAGCATTGATGTCATACACAATAGAGCATCTTTAGGGAGATGCATGCGTAGTTTGATTGTCCACATAAGAGGTGTGGACAACGTCTGTGTGGACATGATATGTGTAAAACCATAAACAACACAACCATCCACGATACTTTCATTCATGACATTTGTCCACAAAACTCTCATTCACGATGCTTTCATCCATAATGAATCCATCCACGCTAAATTTGTTATTTTTGCGGACAAGTTTATATAACGCATTTAAACATTTTTCAATTTATATATTTTCGGTTCTTTTCTAAACTTACAATTTTGGTGGATGAACCTTATTTTGTGTACAAGAATTTGGTAACAAAACGTTTTGTATATAAAGTTTCGTGGACGAGGTTATGTAGACGAGATACATTTAATTATGAATGCAAAAAGTAAATAGTTGTTATGTAATGCAATAGAAAATATAAAATGTAGCTTTGATATATGTGGAGACTTAGATAGAGTTGGGACACATAGAATTTTAGCTAAAAGAAGCAAGAGAAATTAATTTTGTCTTTGGTTAAAGGACATTGATGTCTTTCACAATCAATAATGTGATCTACAAGTATAATGTGGTTTGGATTGTAATAATAAAGTGAAAAAGTGCTTTCGAATGTGAAAAAATATTAATATTTCTCTATAGGTGAGGGATGCAAGTTGGGTGTGCGCCGTAAACAGCTTCTCTGAGATACTTTTGTGAGCTGGGTTTATGCTTACTGAAGACGTACCACTACTGGTTTTGGAGTGAAAACTCGTATTTATCATGTGTATTATCTTTTGATTCTTGCACCAACACAAACCCTAAGAAATCACAGAACATAGCTAATAAGAAATCACACAAACCCAGAATAGAACCTGAGCTACAACTTATAACAGCTAGCTAGATCAGATTCTGTCTGGCACGGATACTAAAAAGAAGATTCAATACTGAGAGCCAGTAGTTTAGCTAGGGACCAACGCTAATATGAAGAAAAAAAAAAGAATGTTATCTTCATTCTTCATCATCAGCACAAGGAATGATAAGTTAAGACTTAAGACGTATATACAATCATTAAAACTATTCTTTCACTACACATCTCTCAACTTTAAGCCAATCTAACCCATTTTCCAGCACTAACTGTCGCGTGGACCTGTCGAGAGGAAATGATAAAATACGAACAAACCGACTTTTTGACAATATCTATAAAGAAATGATTTATGTTACCAACAGACTTTCGTTTAGCTGAAGTTATAAGGAACATTTTTTAAATATAACGAGAAAAGATTCACATGCATGATTGCAAGTTGCAGATAATCCAAGTATTGTGACCAACATTTAAAAATCTTAATGATAGACTAATCATGTAACACATTTACCTTAACATATAGGTAGAGTGATATTTTCAAACAAAAATAAAATTAAGTATTTTTATAATTGTGGAACTGGAACCATAAATAATATTTTAAAATTTACAAAATAAAATTAAAAAAACTACAAACGTAATTTGACACACAAATGTTTTAGAAATTTAAGTTTTGATTGGTGACATAAGTTACAAGTTGATCAAAAATGTTTACTACTCATGAATAACGTCTCAAGTTTTGAGTTAATGTTTGAGTTGTAATGTACTATTATACTTGAGTTACAATTTTAAGCTATCTTTTAATAATTCTGATAATTCAAATGTTAACTCGACATAAAAATACCATGTGTTAAGTTTGATCTAGTATATTTTTAATTTCTACTAAGTACTCCACGTACTTTCGATTATTATAAACAAAATATTTTTTTAATATCTTCATAAATATGTAAGTTTGCCTTTTTTATTAATGAATGAAATTTCTATAATATTTTAATATAACTATCTACTTGTTTAGTAGTCAAATATCTTTAAAAATTATTATTTCTATTCTAATAATTTAAAATATATTTTGGAATTTAATTATGGATTATGTTTAATATTCTTATATAAATTATTATAAATATATTTTACTAAAAATCCTACATCAATATTTATTTATTTTTAAACTCTCAATATTTTAATCTAATATGTTTTAATTTATTTAATCTATTATTTATATTTATAATAATTTTTATTACTATTGATATTAATAATATATTTTAGAATAATATATAGTACAATTTATACATTAAATTTACCAGTTAATTATTTTGGGAATACAATAATTCATATTTTTACAATAAATTCACTATATAAATTTACATTTTCTATCACACAGTTTTTACTACAAGTTATATCTGATTATAACTTATTTTGTAATTCAACTGTAATACTATGTGTCACTAGTCGGAGTGTTACTATTATTTTTTTAGTTTTAGAAAGGAAAATTAGTTGAATTGTAACATAACTTCTAAAACTTGAATTTTTTCTTAATGTTCCATTAAATTTTGAGTTAACATTAAATAAAAATTGTAACTCATCTAAAACACAGAATAAATAAAACTTAAAATCAGAAATTAAATAATATCCATGAAGGGTTACATTTTTACGTTATCGATTTATTAGACTCCTAACTCAAACTAAAAAACAATTAAAGCCTAAATTGACTTGGTTTTGAAAAGTTTGAGTTAAAAGTAAAATTTGTAAGTTAAATTGGTCGGTTGGGCTATGAACCACTAAATGGATAAAATTAGATACTTAATTATTTTTCATTATTAGCATACTTAAATGGAATGGATATTATTCACATATACCTTTCAGCAAAACTAACAAAACAATGTTTTTGTCCAGTTACAGAATAAATGGATTTTTTTTTTAGTTGTGAATCCAACAAATGACAAAGAATTGTATACCTCACCCATACCTATAACCATAACAATAACTTTCTTGTAAAACAAACAAAATAAACCTATAAGGGCAAGACAAGGACACCAAGCTTATCTCATCCTCAATTTGACGCCCATATCAAGTATCAACCCCGCTATAGCCAAACTCATCACGGCTCTCCACAAATTCAAAGTCTGCACAAGCATTCAACATCCACATTACTATCAATTATCTTGTCACTTAAATAAATAAATATATATATATATATATATATATATATATATATATATATATTTTTCTTAATCTAAGAAGAAAAGAGATTTATTCCTAGATTTAATAATGACATATAATATAATATTCTGACTATAAAGACGAAACCGATTTCACAAAATCAAACTCTGAATGTAGAATTTTTCTAGAGTGTTTGTTTTTTCAGAAAACTAAGTTCTTCAAATCTTGATTACTTGATTAATGTTTAAAAACAAAAACCAATAAATCATTTAAGAACTACAACGATTCAATGCTTCATTTTCTTCAATTTGGAACAACAAAAAAAAGAGTCAGGATTTGAAAACCGAAGCAAAAAAAATTGAGCTGTTTTGATAAAAAAATTGAAAAAAAAATATTTACCTTGATTGTATTTGCGCTTGAAGTGTAAATAATATCAGGAAGATAACCCTGTAAACCGACATTATAAACCGGTTTACCGTCCGGATAAAACAACCCATAATTCCTCTCAGAAGTCGGACCGGGTTTAAGATTCTCATTAAACAGAGCAAAAACATAAACATCAATCGGAACAGACCGCTTCGCCGGAGTCCCTTTCCTCTGCTGCACCAACCTCAACAAGTTCCCGTTATAAAGCGCCGCGTTCTCCGGCGAAGCTCCGACCTCATTCTCATCTCCTTTAGACGGCCACCCCGTCTCCGAGATCCTAACCTCCACATCACTATGTCCCAACGTCTTAATCGCCGAGTAAAGCGCGTCGACCTGAGCGAACAACATGTTGTCGTAATGAAGATTCGTGTTCGGATCAACCATCCCTTGGTTGGGCTGAAACAGAACATACTCCAACGGAATCTCTTTAGGACTGTCCATATACGCGAAGAAAGGATACGCGTTGATCAAGAAAGGAGATTTGATCTGAGAGTGAAAATCAAGAAGAGGTTGAAGAAACTGTATGAACTCTTCTTTGAACGAACCGGACGAAGGTGGATACGATGTCTGAAGCATGTCTAGTGCATGTGCGGACGTTACGGTTACTTGTTTCTCTAAACCGAGATTGGTTAAAGCAGAGTAAACCGCTTTCATGGCCGGTAAGAGGCTTGAGATTAAGACACGGTCGTTGGTTTTGAAGATTTCGTTTCCGACAACGATCGTGGTTATTCGTGTTCTGGCGATGTGTGGTTGGAGTCGTTGTTGGATCCAGGTTTGGGCTTTGGTCGGGTCTGTGGACATGTTTTGGAGGAACTCGTTGCCTAGACCGATCATGAAGTCGACTTGGGAGTTGGAGAAGGAGGAGAGGACGTTTGGGTCTGCGTCGTAGAGTTTTACTCGAGTGATGTTGAGTGAACGGAGGAGGACGGCGACTCTGGAAGGGGACGGGAGGTTGTTAGCGATTTGGCCGTAGTTGATTCCAACTCCTTGGCCGTTACTTGGGGATGAGAGAGAAAGGAAAAGGAGAAGAGCTTTGAAGAAGAAGAAGAAGCTGCGAGTGGCCATGGCAGTAAAGAGAAAAGGGACTCTCTCTCTCTCTCTCTCTCTCTCTCGGCCTCTACGACGCCGTTTAAGTGCTCTTCCTCGTTTTTTTTTTTATTTTGATTGTTTGAGTTGCCTTTTTAGGTGTATTAATAGAAGACGGTGGGGTTGGGAAAGAGCAGCCAACTGTACTTTTTGTTGGTAGCTCGTTTTCCGCGTTCGTCAAAATAAAAAGGACGCACCAGGTGTCTCCCTCACTAATGCATATCTACATTTATATTCTTCTTTTTGATAGTATTGTTTGTATTTCATTTGAGAATGTATTTCGAGACCCATGTATTTTATACGTGGAGGAGGAAAAGTAGCCATGGAAGAGATTAGAGAATCAAGCTTCTCTTATTGGTTATATTTTCTTTTCTGATTATACGTATATTGTGTATCTGGAGGGTGAAAAAATGAAACAGTTAAGACATTTTCAGTGGAAAATCTGATGCTGTATATTTTTAGGAGCAATTTTAATAGGAATTTCTCCTATTAGAGATATCAAAATATAAAATGCGGATTTTTCTATTGAAGATCTCAAAATATAAAATGCGGATTTTTCATAGTTTTGAAAACCTCATAATTAAATACTAATATAAATATATACATATATATATATATATGTGTTTTGAGATCTCCAAAGGTAAATATCCTCATTGAACATGATCTAAATAACACTAGTTTGTAAGATATTAAAGGAAATTAACATGAAAACTGAAAATCAATTTAAAAAAAACGATTTCTTTAACTATATATAAGAGTTTTATATTCAAGAAAAAAACATACTAGAAACGTTATGTATAAATATAAAATCCTGAAGTTAGGTTAATACTAGTTAGGTATCTAAGACAAGACAAATAGTCAAATACTAAGAACACGGTGTAACGTATAACGAATCCGACTAGCTTCTTCCTATTACATACATGTATCTTAATCTGGTAATGATATCATATGTGATATGCCTATACCAAACAATGTAATCCATGCTGCTCTACCTTCCTTTTCTTGAATATTTTAGTGCCTACTTATATTATTAATATACAAACGTCACTTGTAATGATTGTTTTCAATTGGGTCAATTTACGTCAAAAATATGACTTCTATTTTGGAAGAAACTGATATGTTCTTCATTGTTGATATTAAATCAATTTTTATTTTTGTCTTCATATATTACCTTAAGAATCACCTTCGTCATTGCTGTTTTAATATACCAGTTAATACAGTCATTAATGTCCATGTTGTTTATTTTTATAATCCCAAGTCCTACATGCCAATTTTAAAACATCAAGAGTTTTGAACCGACGTCGACGTGGAACTGGCTAGGTTCACGTGTGTGACGACAGTTAATAATGTGAACAACGATGTAACTTGGGATTGTTGGCCAATGGTCAATTTAAAACTCCTCCTCACCTGTCATCAAAGTCAAATTGCTCCATAACCACTGGCGGCTTCAATAAAATGCAACTTCGACGATTCACATTTACCAATCATCTTCTAGTTTTATAGTATTTCCATAACTTCTATTTGCACTTTAGATCGGATTAAAACAAAAAGAAAAACAACGACAAACAAATCCATAAACTACCTCATTACAAAATAATTCATTTTTAAAAAAAAAAAAATAAAGAAAAAATTAAGTTTCAAAAATATGTTTTCTTTTTTACTTTTTCAAAGGTAACTTTTAGTTGGTAATAATAGTAAATTGAAATTTTCCAAAAAAAATTACTGTGTTTATTGAATTTCTAAATTGGTTAAAAAGTTATGAGAAATAGTGAAATTATAAAAAAAATATACAGTTAATACTAAAATTATATCGTGTCAAAACTTAAAACATGTAACATTTGAAATTGAATGAGTTATAACAGTTATTCTTAAGTAACAACTTTTTTAAATGATGTATTAAACATGTACAATTAATAGTATTTTTTTGTTGCATCTGAAATTTGATTATAAATATATAACACACGTACGGTTCTATAAAAACTAGGCGTCACTCAAACGTGTGGGGACCCTCTCCAATCTCCACACCCATTTCTTTTATGTGGATGGTGTCTTGCATGTTGGATCCGTCTTGTGAAAATATTGTCCACTAATTCATCAAAACACCAAGTTCGTGGTAGTTGCTTCTACTACTTTCTACTTAAACAATTTTATGGTATTTTAATTTTTTTTCTTCTTAAAATTGTTAATCAGTGTTGAAGTTTGAAACACTTATTGTTATTAGTAAGGGGTGAAAGTACGTTACGACTAATAAGATCACCTGTCGGACAATTAATTTAAAAACTTCAAACTAGATGAATTCTAAATAGTTGGTGAATTTAAAATTATAAAATATTATATTAAAGGTGAATTTAAAAATAGGTGGCGTCATATATGGCGAAGGAGGCGTGGATCTCCGGGACCGCCAGGTCTAGATCACCGTCTTTCTCTCCCCACCGCCTTCAACGCCTGATCCACTCACGTGCTTTCTTTAACTTCTTTCTCAATAATCGAATAATCAACAAGTCTTTCTATGTTTGTGTCTACGTAAAGATGTGTTTCTAGTTTGAGTACTTGCAATATTAGTAGGAAACTAAGGAAATACATATATGATACTCAAATATGTTTTGATAAAATAATTATTTTTAATTGGGTGAGATGTTTTTTCTGCAATATATTTTTTTGTAAGCATCGATCTAACTTTGTATGAGAGTTTATGATCTAGTTTTGTTAGATGTGATGTGATAAATTAAATATTTACATAACAATTTTTTTTTTATTATTATTCTAGGTGTCAGGGACTTATTTAGAGACTCGACTATCCCCCGAAGGGGTCCTAGAGGCCCGTTACTACGCCAGTTTGTTACGGTGGCCAAGTGCACACTCAAACCCAGGACGGTGGACTCCCAAAGGAGTGCGCTCTCACCACTAGGCCAAGAGGACTAGGTTTTTACATAACAAAATTGAACACCAAATAAGGCTTTTTGTAAGAGAAATAAATAATGGTAACAAGCAAAATATTTTAACTGAATCCATTCTTGTCCGGGTTCTTGTAATCGAGTGATAAAAAAATGAGTTTGAGATTCCAACACATTTCGAATACGATCCAGTTAATGTGCAAAACTAAGTTACTTTGTTCATAATACTTACACAAATATGAATTTTATGCTTTCAACTCATTGACATATAAATAGAAAATGTTTATTCGTGGGAATACTTTAATCTCTTCCATAGATTCGAGATATCCTACGTTAACAAAAAAAAAAAAACTGAATCCACTCTTCTAGTTTCAATCCATAATCCTTCATTCTTCCAGTCGTAGCTCACAGTCACCGTAACTGATTTTTCCACAGATGACGCAAATCAATACTATAAATTTCAACTGTAAACTCAAATACAGATTTCTTACCGCTCTTTAGTCAAAACTATAGTTAAATCATGTAAGAAACCCACAATAGAGCGAAGACAACAAACCACGAGCTTCGGTGCCATCATATATACATATTCAACCCCAAAAAAGAGGTTTAATATTTGTATTGAAGTAAGAAAATTCAGCCAAAAAAACATCAACTTTGCACGAATTGCCAAAATAAACATGAACTTTTGGGTTGACCAAAAAAAACACAAAACTTTTATTAACTTCAGAATTAATTAATGATGTTTTCGTTGAGATGAAACGATGTCGTTTTACATGATTTTTGGAAATACAAACAAGTAGATCCCTGGATTCGAACTCGGGTCGGTCAGGTCAAATGGCAAATTACTTTACCACTGTGCTAGTGGCACTTTTAAAGTATTTGCTAACACATTTAATTTTCTTTGGTACAGGTTAAATAAAAAAAATCTCTCGAAAAACTTAAAAAGATCTTTAAAATTTCAAAAATTTTGAAAATATAAAGAAACTTTTTATAAAGTTAATTTTGAAATTAAAATTTGATTTTTTTTATTTAGAAAAATCAAGCATCTTCCAAAATTCACAAAATTTTCTTTAATTGCTAAAATTGAAATTAATTGTACAAACATAAAAAGATATCTACATATTAAAATTAAATTAAAATGCTTGAAATAAATATTTTTAAAAATTTATTTTCTTTAAAAAAATCAAAAATCTTCCAAAATTTTCATTTTTTAAAAAAGAATTGCTAAAATTTGAAATTAATTCCACACACATAAAAGATACCCACATGTTAAAATTAAATTAAAATGCTTAATAAAAATATTTTAAAAAAATTGGATTTTTTTCCTTTTTAACAAAAAAATATTTATAATTTAATTTTAATATTAATTTTTCTTGAAATTTTTATATTTTGGAATTTGAAAAATCTTTTTAAGTTTTTAGAGAATTTTTTTTTATATTCAGTCAGTAACAAATAAAATTAAATGTGTTAGTAACTACATGAAAGTGTCACTAGCACAGTGGTAAAATATCTTGCTCCTTTGACCCGACCAACCCGAGTTCGAACCCTAGGGTTTACTTGTTTTTATTTTCAAATCATGTAAAATGACGTCGTTTTATCTCATTTGAAAACGACGTCGTTTCACTTAACGCCAACATTTAATGTTGTTTTTAAATGTGAGTTCACGGTGTGTTAATATGGTCAGTCAATGCTAATTTGCTTAATAAACTAACAAAGTCAACAAAAGTAGAGGTTTCTTTTGGTCAGATTCGAGTACAGGTTTCTTTTGGCAATTCGTGTAAAGTTCGTACTTTCGTACTGAAAGTGTCACTAGCACAGTGGTAAAATACCTTGCCCCTTTGACCCGACCAACCCGAGTTCGAACCCTAGGGTTTACTTGTTTTTATTTTCAAATCATGTAAAATGACGTCGTTTTATCTCATTTGAAAACGACGTCGTTTCACTTAACCCCAACATTTAATGTTGTTTTAAATGTGAGTTCACGGTGTGTTAATATGGTCAGTCAATGCTAATTTGCTTAATAAACTAACAAAGTCAACAAAAGTAGAGGTTTCTTTTGGCCAGATTCGAGTACAAGTTTCTTTTGGCAATTCGTGTAAAATTTGTGTTTTTTTTGGTCGACTCTCATTGAAGTAATGATTTTATCTTGTTCCTACATAAATATGGAATTGCATGACTTTATTGTGAATAAGGAGGAAATATCCGGTGAACTAAGGGAATCATCTAGTCACAACCGCATTCCAGGTAAAAATAATCAATGGAATGCGCTACTTAAACTGCATTGTAATTTATACTCCCTCCATTTTATAAAAATGTCACTTTAACATTTTTCACATAAATTTAAAAATAATTAAAAAGTATTTAAATTTTATTAATTACACATATTTAATAATAATATTTGAAATAAATGAAATTATTTATAAAATTAATACATTTGTTGTTAATATTAAGCTGAAAGTTGAATTAAAATTCTAAAATAGCATTTTTGTAACAAAAAACAATCTTAAAATAATAGTAATATGGAACAGAAGGAGTAAAATCTATTGGAAACAAAATTGATGATGTCTCCTCATTTTGAAGCTTTTGTATAAAAGCTGAATTCGCCGTGTTCCTGATTAAAGCATTAATTTAATGGTAAATTGTTATTTTTAAAATATTATAAGAATTTCAGTTAATTAAAAGGAATAGGTATAATCAGTAAAAAAGCGATGGAATTACTAAACATGTTTTAAGCTAATGAAATATAATTTCTAATCTTTTTGTCATTTCCTGCTAATTGTGAAAGAATTTTCTTTAGGCGATCTCCTCCTTAGTTATTCAAGAAGATCAGCTAGGTCATTTCCTTTTCTTCTCCATCGTCTTCTTTTTTCTTAAACCGTTTTTACTTTGACATTTGACTAAAATAGTTATTTGATGGGTTTTAAGAGAGAGAGAGAGAGAGCAAAGCAAAACTCATCTCTAACAACAAATCATTCTAGTCAGTTGTAAGAGGAAAAAGTCAATCTTGACGAATTATAATCACATGATTATGAGATAAAGATCTTGGCATCTAATGGTTTTCATTTTGGAGTTACTCGGTTTATTAAAACCAAGTCTAAATTTAAACGTAAACCATTGAATGGATTTCTGAGAAATTGGACCGTCATTTCTTAGAATAGAATGTCGCGTAGAATAAGTGTTACACGCCGTCTTCCTATGAAATTTAGGAGAGAAACGTAATCTTCTTATCGCGATTCCACAACCGGACATGTATCCCTCCATCATCAAGGGACAGTATTGCACTGATCATTTGTCGACAAAGTCTGTTCTATGCATCTCAAATCTGCTTGAAACTCTCCATGTTGGCGACAGCTTCATGAAACCTTATCAGCGACCTTGGAGTCCACTCGTAGGATATGTAGACTTAATCTGCTAATTAAAACTGATGTTTATTAGTTCACAAATACTTTTTTTTCTAATTTTTAGAAATTTGTCGACGTTTTAGTTTTCATTGTTAGAGTAGAACACTAAGCCAAAAGTAATATGGTATTAACAGAGTTGGAGGCTGAGTTTAGTGCAGTTAGTGCAACAATGTTGGTTTCGGGGTCTTTCTAAGGTGACTTTTGAAGGAGAGGTAACAAGAAGATGATGGATATACTAAACTCAAGGGTACTGAGTTTTGGAATGTATAACTGGGTTTGGGAAGCAAGATGGTGGAGTAAAAAGTTTCGAGAAGTGGAATTCAAGTGGACAAAACGAACTGGTAATAAGAAAAGAAACATGACCAACAGTTTATACTCGCTCAGCTTGAATACCAAAAGATTCTTGTGAGAATAGAGATGATGAACACAAAGCAATAGAAACCAGAAAGATTGGTTTACTTAAAACTTTTTTAAATAACCAGTGGCAACTCACTGCCGATTAATGAACACTAAAAGGCATATCCTGAGACATGTTCATACAAAAGCAGCATACCTTTAAAACACACATGCAGATTCGTTGAACGAACCTGACAACAATAACTCAACACAACAATTTTTGCATCATTACCACCAAATAGAGACACCACCAGACTTAGAAGAGTTCAGTTTCCTTGTGTGTATGGATCACACAGTCAGACTGCGGGTAAGCCACACAGGTCAAGACATAACCTTTCTCCAAGTGATCATCCTCAAGAAACGAACCATCAGACTGGTCAACTAGACCTTTAACGATCTTACCAGCGCAGGTGGAACACGCACCGGCTCTGCAAGAGTAAGGCAAGTCAACTCCAGCTTCTTCAGCTGCATCCAATATGTACTGGTCGTCCGGGACTTCAAACTCGTCTTCTTGGCCATCTGGTCCGATGAGCTTGACCTTGTATACCGCTGACATGGTGGCACCAGAGTTTGCTGAGCATTTCAAGCCAAAGGATCTCAAGACTTTGTTGACTGATCCCACAGAGACTTTGTTAGTGATGAGCTTGTTGGTGGGCTGGCCTCTAAGAACCGCCTTGGTGGTGGTCATGCTAGTGGAAGAAAGTCTAACGGTTGCCATTTTTTTAATGCACTTGCTTCTGCAAAAGAAAAGTCTATTATGTTTCAGAAACTTATATCATCTTTACAGAAAAAATAGATAACCTCTATAAAGATGATGATGAAACAAGTTAAAAAGCTTAAGAGAGTGATGTGCATCACAAGTAGCAAGTGGAAACAAGAACCAAAAGAGAAGCTGTTCCAATAGCAAAACTGATGAGAAAGTTTTTTAATGTATGGAGCGTAATGAGAAGATGCAAGCTTGAAAGCTTATATTAGCTCTTCACTCGATGCTCCACAAAACACATAGGTCTAATGACTATTTGGTAACTTTTGATAACTAAATCATCAAACATGATTTAGTTATCATCAAATCGACTATAAATTATTTGAACAACGATTTAAGTCAAAATCGACAAGCATTCATCAAATCAAAAAGGTTAATCACTCGCTTGAATGTTTATTAAACTGATTTGATTTTATATTTGCAGGAAACTTTACAGTTATGACATCAAATAAGTCACTATCAGATGAGTACAATCGAATTGAATCGTGTCGAAAGATATTGAAACGAGAAGATTTGTGTGTTTGTCCCCACAAAGAAGTGAAATAAAGACAAGAAGCAAAAGTAGGTTTCATATACAAACATTAGAAACACAGAAACAACATAAGAAAATAGAATCAAAATAAAATCAGATTCGAATAAAACTTACAAGAGAGGATGAAGAAAGAGGAGGCGGAGACTACGAGAGGGTTGGTGGAGAGGTGAATGATTTTATAAACCGGAAGATTCGAGAAGTGTGGCTTTTCGGAGGCCGTGACAGCCCAATTTCGTCGACTATTATTATTTTTCCCACTTTTTATTTCTGCTAATTAGGTAATTAATTTTTTGAGTGTCTAAATAGTTATTGATTTTAAAAAGATTTTTTCAAAATATACAGTCATAACATTGGTCACATCGATAGAGTAACGATTGTGAGAGCATGTACATCAATGAACTCCAAGGGGGGGTTCATTGGAATATTTTTATGTATTTAATGGGGGGGCCATGAACAGTGTTGAACCCGAACCAAATGTGCTTCTCCATCAATGAACCTCAAGTTCGGGTTCATACGAATAAAATAATATTTTGTTGGAAAAAAAAAAAAATTTTGAAAAAATTAAAAATTTGATTTTTTTTTTAAGAAGTTGTAATTTAATACATTGAGAATTCATAAACTTACTACATATTTTTAATTATTTCTTAAAAGGTTTTATTCAATACATTGGAAATTCAAAAACATACAAAATATTAATCACTACGATCACCAAATTTTGCCCATACATTTTCAACTAAATCAGCTTTCAGACGCTGATGAATTTGTGGATCCCGAACCTGGTTGCGAATGTTAAGCATATCAACATTCACACTTTCTCTCCTTCTCACCTGCGAACTTCGGCTAGATTCTCCTGACTCGAACTCAGATGTATTAGCTAGAATGTATCCTTGTCTTTCGTCCTCTACTATCATATTGTGCAATATGACACATGCTCTCATTACCTGTCCTATCTTTTCTTTGTCCCATTTAAGAGCAGGGTTTTTAACAATTGCAAACCTCGATTGCAAGACTCCAAATGCCCGTTCGACATCTTTTCTGGTCGATTCTTGACATTTTGCAGATGCCACTGCTTTAGGACCTTGAGGAAGCGGGATGGATTGGATAAATGTTGCCCAATTTGGATAAATCCCGTCGGTAAGATAGTAGGGCATACGATAAGTGTGGTTGTTGACTTTGAACTTCACTTTAGGAGCTCGACCTTGTAAAATTTCATCAAAAACCGGTGACCGATCAAGAACATTGATATCGTTGAGGGTACCTGGTAATCCGAAAAATGAGTGCCATATCCAAAGATCTTGTGATGCCACGGCTTCTAAGACAATTGTCGGTTTTCCCGAAGCACGTGTGAACTGACCTTTCCAAGCAGTTGGGCAGTTTTTCCACTCCCAATGCATACAATCGATGCAACCTATCATTCCCGGAAACCGCCGTGCCTCTCCAGAATCAAGTAGTCTTTGAAGATCTTCAGGTGTTGCTTTTCTTTGATACTCATCTCCAAACACTTGTATTATCGCTTCCGCAAAATTCTCCAAACATAAAATTGCAGTACTTGCCCCAAGTCGGAGATATTCGTCATTCGCATCTCCAGCACGACCGTAAGCCAACATTCTCATAGCTGAAGTACATTTTTGAAGTGTAGATAGGCCGTTCCTTCCATGACCATTTCTCCGTTGTTGAAAGTATGGAACTTCATTACCTAGATGTTCGACAATGCGAAGAAACAATGACTTGTTCATTCGAAAACGTCGCCTAAACAAGTCGTGTGTGTATGTCGGATTTTCACTGAAATAGTCCTGCCAAAGTTGAATGTGTCCTACTTCCCGATCTCTTTCGATATAGACTCGTGTCTTCGGTTGTTTGGTAAGAGCATACTCGATGTAATCATCAATTTGTTCGTCGACCATTTCTTCAAATACTTCATATACTTCATCATCTGAGTTGCTTGACATTGTTCCTGTTTTTATAACATATCAATAAAATTATTGAATATTTTTAAAATCAATGTGTATAACTTTGAATAATTCTTGAATAATTATTGAACAAATATTTAACCAAATGTGTATAAGTGTTTGTTTAAAACATATGTTTGTCTTCAACGTTGATTCTTCTTGAATAGACAAAGATGTTTGGTTGCTGCTTGGTGGTTGTTTGGTAGCTTCTTGTTGGTAGAGAGGAAGAAGTAGAGTTTGAGTTTTGGTAGAGAGGAAGAAGTAGAGTTTGAGTTATAAAAGCATACATCAAGAGAGCAAGTTTATATAAAGCATCCGAGAGTTACATAACCCGTGACATGAAAAAGCATTGTTAAAACATAGTACAGACCGTGAAACAAAGCAACATCAGTGTACAAACCAACAAAAAAGTACACTGCATCCGATAGACGTAAAACCAACCCGTGAGACAGCAACATAAACCAACCCGTGAGACAGCTACTCCTGACATAACCTGCACAACAACAACGTGACAACATATGTTAATTACTACACCTATTGAGGCAAAAAAATAATGAATACACAGAGATCAAGCAAGTTAACCAAATCAATCAAGGAGTTCAGATATGAGTTTTTGTTTGAGGGTTATTTCGTTAGGGGATAGATCAGTCTCAATTTTGGCTAGTAGAAGTTGTAGGATTTTCTGCTTCGAGATCCTTTTTTTCTCAGCCATGATGGTCTCTATTTGATCGAATGCAGCTTCTTTCCCGTGCCTCTTGCGTTTGGCTGCTTTAGCATCCTTAACACCAGCTGGTCTAACCTCGTCCTCAGCCATTACCTCTTCAGCTTCCTTTGTTTTCTCCTTCCCGCCATCTCTTGACTTGCACACTGACTTCCACTTCTGATCATGTCTCAGTTCCCTCCAACAGTGTTCCATAGTGAATTTCGCTTGGTAATCATTGAAGAAAATCTCATGGGCAGCCTTCATCACATCATCATCATTTTGACCACTTGATTGCTGCTTCAAAGCCGCGTCGTAGCTTCCTACAAACTTGCACACTTGCTCATTGACCCTTCCCCACCTCTGCTTACACTGACTCCACTCTCTTGGAGGGGAGCCAGTGAGCAGAGGGCTATCATTCACGTACGCCTCTATTCTCCTCCAAAAGGAGGTGATCTTCTGCTCATTACTGACAATAGGGTCCTTGCTCGTATTCAGCCAACCACTGATGAGCACAAGGTCCTCATTAGTTGACCACTTCCTCTTGGAAGCCGCTTTCACTAACGCAGGAGAGTTAGGTCTTGGACTGCTCTGCGAAGCTAGTAGGGAAATGAAACCGGAGGTTTGTGTGGAAAAGGGTTCCATGGTTTTCGTTTATGTTTTAGTTATGGTTTAGGTTTATTTTTTTAGATAATGGGGTTTTGATACTCTATTTAAACTAGTTTTCACGCAGGTAGTAGAACAAAATTAGATGCAACCAGCCAAGCATTCAATATGAAGCCTAATAGAGAACAACTACTCCACACAAAGAAGTTATAATACACATCAAATCAACAACTTAATGGTATCAACTACTTAAACACAGATTTACTAATAAATACTTCTAGTTCAGTTTAGTTTGATTCCAAATTAATATTTATAGTTCTAGTTATCAATCCACGAAAACACATTCCAGTCTACATTCCAGTTCCAGTCTACATTCCAGTCTACATTCCACTTCTAGTTAGAACATTTACCTCTCTATTTCAGTCGAAGCACACCTTCTCTAGCGTACCGACCTGAACTGTGAGGCTTCGAACCTGTTCCTGGTCATGGAAACAACAAGAATACAGTGTTAGTTACTTATTAAATATTAATAGAGGACATACATATTAAAGTAACAAAAATAAAGCAAGCTATTGTATTTACCTGCAGGCTCTCAATCTGGTTATTGAGACTCCACACCCCCTTGATAACCTCGTCAGCCTCATCCAGACGATTCCTCAGCCTTTCCATCTCCTCCTGGACACCAACCACCCAAGGATGACTATAATGCAACCCATTATCCTTGTTCACAACACAAAAAAAAATATTTTAGACAGTTCGAGTTGGATAAAGTTTTATGACATAGATGAAGGAAAAAATACTTACTTCATAGTTTATGCACGTGAAGTAGCGCTTTCCAGGATGACTGTCGTAGTCTTCCTTTCCCCGTACCTCATCAATCATTCTCCCGCCGCAAGCACACCTTCTTGGAATACCGTACGTTGAATCCTCCACGAAGCCTAACATGTCGCTGTACTCCTTTTGTTTCTTTGAATGTCTTCGTTCTTCTGAGGGATCCATCCTGCACCAGAAAACTCTTTGATTAGAACAAACTAATGAAACACAAATCTCGACTCTATTAGAACAAACAAATCCTAACAAAGAAACCCCCTTTTCAAATTCATATCGACTCTATTAAACCCTAAAAAGAAACCCTCTAATCGATTTCAGCTAATAGAAATCTCTCAGACTCGATTTAGAACCCTAACAAAGAAATCTCCTAATTTATTTCCCCTAAATATCGATTTACAACCGTAACTAACAAACCCCCTTATCGATTTGTCCAAAACACGCGATTGGAGGAGAAACCCCCAAATCGAATTCGTATCGACGCTTTTCAACCCTAACAAAGAAAGAGACTGAGAAGAGGGAGGCTTACAGAGGACGGTGAAGTTGATCCGGACACTTTCCCTCGTCGATTTGATGGAAAAATGACCTCTCGATTGTCGTCGCTACAAAAATCGCCTGAGAACTCGCAAACCCTAGCTTTTGGAAGAGAAGAGGAAATGAGGAGAAAACACGCGAGGGGTTGCTGTTCCGCGTCGGATGTCCTCGCTCGTCTACCCAATCATCTGCCGACACGTGTACTGAACTCGCTTCACAACGATCACTTCAGCGGCCCGGTTCACTTAAAATAACCCATTTTTAATTTTCTTTTTGGATTTAAAACCTGTGAAACCCAGCCCATGAACCCCTAATAATCTCTTGATGTACATGCTCTGAGATTTAATTTTCTTAAAAAAGTATATTAATATTATTATTATTATCCTAAATATGTTTATATATAATTTATAATTAATTATAGGATGGTAACTGCAAAAACAATTGTGATATGGTTTAGGGGTGTTAGTGGGAGTTAAATTTATATAGAGTTTGTTGATTTTAAAAGTAGATAAATTTGTTAAATTTGAAAAGAGTTGTAGAGAGTTTTGTATAATATGAAAAATCTATAAAAATAAGTTGTTATAATATTCTTTAAATCTTGTTTTATAAGTTAAAAAATTATGAATACAACACTAATTCTAGTGAATTTAACTGATATAAACTTTTTAAATAACAAATGATTTTATATAAAATTATAAAATTGTAAAATCATTATACCAATAACACTAGATTTTAGTGAGAATTTGAGAATTTATATACGAATAACACTAGACTCTTAGAATTTTAAAAATCATTATAAATCTAATTCCCAGTAACACTTTATTCAACAGTAATAAAAATTTATAGATAGAAATATATATATATAGATATGTGTAAAGATTTTTGTTATTATAAATAGCCGTACTATGTGGAACGGCCATTAATATTTACAATGATATGATCTAGATGTATTTGAATTTTTAACACAAGTTGTAACTTGCAAACTCTGATAGGATCTTGATAGAATGTTTGTCTGACAATTAAGAAAACAAGGACACTTCACCTTTGTTATAACCTTTACCGTCTTAATAAACTAAATGTGTATTATAATTGCGAAAACAACAAGTATTATTATAATGAATACTTAAGTTGCGTAATGGTCTTTTTGTGTTAGATCAAAGGTCAAAAGAGAAATTGACACTACAACCTTACGAAATAGCGTCCCTTAACTCATGCCATTGGCCGTATGCAACGCTAAGGCCCTAGGGGAAATACTTTTGAATATCATGAATTTTGTGACTACATGTCGACACTAATCGACGAAACTCCGCACTATGTAACACATGTTTCTTGAACAGAGCAAAGGGAAATGCAATGTTCATACCCAGACCTTATCTAGTGTTCTTGGTTTTAACCGGAAGCTTATTCAGATTTGCAGTCCATAAGTTTGAAAAACATGTTTGTAAGCTCTGTTTTTAAAACCAGACCGCTTTGGTCCGAGCTTTGATGTTCTCACTTGGCCAGAGAGTGCTCCATTTCTTTGAGCATCCTTATTTTGGTATGGGAATGCTCAAAGTACCATGACCTTGCCAAAAGTAAGGTTCTATTCTGGTACTTTGAAACAAAAGATCAAGGAAAATGAAGAGCTTGAGCTTTCCTCTGATCCTTCCAAGTTCCAGCTCATGAAACTAATGATATGGAAGTTGAGGATCAATCATGCTGCTACAAAAAGGGAGTTTATATCTAGAGACACCTTTTTGTGTGTGCTAAATATCTAACCACCTTTAAAAAGCAAAGATTGCATCTTGTATAGTCTGACGAAAAGCAAACTAGCACCTGTGTTCTGCTAATATCAAACCAAACCATGACTCAAGAAGCACAAGATCTTTGAAACAAAAACACAAAGCAAAAATTCCAAGATGAAAAGAGCAGAGAGCTCAAAAGATCCTTTGTGGTGGTCCCATGGTGCTTTTCAAGTACAAACACCTCACCTGCAAAACAAATTCAAATCAAAAGGAGATTAGAGAGAAGTTTGGACAGTAATAAATCAAAGTAGATGGTTTCCCCATAGTAAGTAGACAAGATCATACGTTTTGCCAATTCTTCTTCAACAGCGAGACAAGGAAGTTAACGCTCATCTGAACATTCTGAAAGAGCTGCTTCTCTTCCATGGAAAGGTTACCAACAGCAACACCCATACACAGAACCTTCTTCAACTGGAACTTCACTGTCGCTTTGGTCTCATTCACCTTCCCTTCCAAGGATTCTTGGTGACTCACTAGTGTAGGGAACTTCCCTGTCAATAAACATCATATCAAGAATGTTCAGACCAAGCAATCCACATTTAACTATGTGACTTGAGACCACAGACGAAGAAACTTGCCTGCCTTGTTAAGACCTGGACCAAGAAGACGAGGGATCTGCTTAATGACCGATTCAGAAGCCAGGAAAGCATGGTACCTCTTGGCAAGCTTCTTAACAAGCTTCTTGTTCTTGTTTAGCTTCTTCAAAGCCTCAACATCCATAGAGTCTAGTCCCATCTTCTCAGCCTATATCATTACCAAACCACATACTTTGCATTAATCTCATTACGTCACGAACATTACACAAAATTAGAGAGATTAGAATCACCTCCTCAACATGCTGAGCATCTCCGAGCATACAAATTTTCATTTTAGGGCGAGGAATGTGTGGGAGCTTGACAGAACCGCTGAAACGCTTATCCTTTTGTGGGTCATAGTTCTTGAGACCGATCTGAAGCTCAACTGTCTCCACAAAGTTACGTTTCTTCTCATCAGCTTTGCCCTTAACAGCTGTGATCCCTTCTCTAAGAACCTCAATCTGAAGCTTACTGTAAGCAAAAACATATAAAAGTCATTAAGAAATGGAATTTTAAATATATAACAGATCAGACAGAAACTAAGCCGACAATAAAACAATAGCAATGGAGATCGGTCTTAAGACAATTAGAAGATGTTGATGATACCTCATCTTGAGTTTCTTTCAATTGACGATTCTCTAAACCTGGAGACGAGCAAACAAAACAGTAAGATTAAATGGAGAAATGTATGAGAAAATATTATTTTTATTTTCCTATTGGGTGCAACGAAAAATTTATACAAGTGTTTATGGAATGAAAGTGTACGTAGTATACGAAGACTGACGAAACGAAAAGTGAAGACGTCAGAGAGAGAGAGAGACGAACCTGAAAGGAGGTGAAGTAGAGGAAGCCCTATCTCAGGCGGCTGAAGAAGTTATACGAGGGAAGAGAGACGAAATGAAAGAAAGAGACTACTAAACCCTAGTTCATGGGCCGTTGTTATATTATTGGCCCATCTGAAATTCTTACTTATCGCTCCCTTTGTTTTTTACGTATATTAGGAATTTTCGCAAAAATAATAATTTTAAATATAATATTTTTATTTTAAAAGAAAATTTTAGTTTGCATTTAAACATTAAGGCTTCAATTGGTTACCACTAGATCAATGAAAAAAATAAACAAAATTAAGAATAAAATTTTATTCGAGGAATTGATAAAACAAAAAATTATGAATTTTTGTTCATTTTGTTCCTCATCAAAATTACAGAGGGAAATTTTTCTTTATAAATTCATTCCTCAATAAGGAATTTAGAGGAAAAAATGGAATCCATCTCTCAATAATTTGATTGAAAATTCAACCTAACTGGTATAATTTTTGAGGAACAAAGAATTCAGTCTATTTTTTTTTCATTCAACATGGTCACCAATTAAAGCATAAAATACTTTCTGTTTTAAATTAACATTTTGGAAAGTTCAAAACTGTAAATGTATTTTTGTAATTTTAATCTTTTTGATTTGTTTTAAATATTTCACTTTAATATTATTTGGATTCAAATAAATTTAAGATTATATTTTATAAAAAATAATTTATATTTTATTTTTTTATTATTTATTTAAATATATCTGTATTAAGATAAATAAATTCTAATAATATAATATTTATACGCCATACACATAAATAATAATTTTAAATATAATATATATTTAAAAAAAAATATTTTACATTTGAATTTTTTGATATTTTAAATTTATTGGTATGTAAAATAAAATCATAAATGTATTATTCTGTATTCTTAATTCTTTTGATTAAGTTTGACTATTTCAATTTTATTTTATATAAATTTGAGTAGAGTTAAGAGTACATTTTATAAAATAAAAATTATATTATATCATATTTAATGCTTATTTTATAAAATATGTCTATTAATAGCTAGTTTTAAATATGTCTATGTTTAAATATATAAATTCTCAAAAATTAATTTGTTAATTAATAAGACTACGTTAATGGTATTTTATGAATTATTAATTATTACCTTATTAAAAAAATATTGCCAAGTTATAAAATCTTATAAATAAAATTATCTATGTCATAATTAGGTTAGTGCCATATAATCATTTTAAGGATATGTCTTTGGTAAAATTTAATGTAGTTATAACACATGTCAAAATCTTTCTTAGACAATATCTAAGGGATGTAAACGAATTTGTAATGGTCCTATAAAATTAGAACAATGAAAATCCAAATAAAAAAATGATCTAATTCTCTATGAAAAAAATAAAATAACGTAACAGTTTTTTCTTGGGATATTATAACAAATATTCATATAGAAAATAGCTTATTTGTGTAATAACAAAAAAAAGAATTTAGTATTGTAGAAAATGGATAAATAGAAATAGGAAGAGAAAAGAGGAGATAAATGGTGTTTTTAGTTATTAGCAAATTTGAAAAAAAAAAGTGTTTATAGAATGCAATTTCTGTATAGAAATATATTTACTAGAATGAACATAGAACAATAATAGTCATGATATAGTGTATATTTATGTATTAATTATTAAGTTGCCTATTTGAACACAATTATACTATTATTTTTTTTCTTATGTTTCTCATTTATAAATCATCCTCCTTCATTATATGTATTTTAATACTTTAAAAAAATTAATGAAACTTTCTATCTTACTCAAATTCTACCATGGAGTAAGAAATTTGAAAGACTTGGTAAAGGATGGAAGGCATGACTCCCATGTCGTGGATTTATGTGCACCCCGTGGTTAGGTTGTAAGATGAAACATACTATTATATTATTAGGAATTTGGTGGACATGTTATTTTTTCTTCATAAGCGGAGAGTGTTATTTCACATAAAGTCTACCTAACCTCACAGTTAAAGCCTATGAGTGGTACATCTTTTTCTAGTCCTAGATAGTTGTAAGCATGCAGGAAATTATGTTGGTGGAGCTCCAATTATCCACCAACATTCACCAAACAATTGGCCACCGTGAGTGAAACAACTATTGCATCGTGGTGCAGAGCCAGGTTTCCTCATGCTCTTCTGTTGTGAAGCTTATTGTGTTATTTTCCAGGATTGGAATCTTTGCTTCTCGGTTATCTCGACCATTATTAGCACTCCTCGTTCTCTTTTTGACAGTTGCATGTGTAAACTTGGTGTCTTAATTATATGAGAACATTATACAAAGGTATATATACAGAGATCAGTGAGAGTCCTAGGTTACGATATTAACTATACATTCCATAAGAAGAGAAGTTATGAATATTCTTTCAATATCTTCAAGATACTATCGTATCCTTAACACGCCCCCGCAAGACGGAGGGGCCGTAGACACTCCGATCTTGTCTCTGAGTTCGATGAATCTGCTCCGATGCAACGGTTTGGTCAAGGCATCAGCAAGTTGATCTTTGGTGTTGACATGAGAAACACGGAGAATGCCATTCTGTATTTGCCCTCAGATGAAATGATAATCCAATGCGACGTGTTTCATACGTGAGTGGAAGACAGGATTCGCACAGAGAAACGTGGCGCCAACGTTGTCACAGTATATCACAGGAGTAGCGGGTAATGTGATGCCCATTTCGGTTAGTAAGTTACATATCCAGCGAAGTTCAGAGGCCGTGTTGGCGACTGACCTATACTCGGCCTCCGTTGAGGATCTGGCAACACTCTTTTGCTTCTTTGCTGACCAGGAAATTGGGTGTCTCCCAAGATATATAATGAAGGCGTTGGTGGAGATGTAATCATCGGAGTCTCCAGCCCAATCAGCATCAGAAAAAGCATGGAGTGCAAGAGAGTTGGAAGAAGAGAAAAAGATACCATGAGTTGACGTACCGGCCAGATACCTTAGAACTCTCTTTGCCGCTTGTAGATGTAAGTCTGTGGGCTTATGCATAAACTGGGAGAGGCGATTGACAGCATAAGATATATCCAACCTCGTGAAAGCTAGATACTGTAGACCACCAATAAGTTGTCGATAAGAGGTTGGATCGGATAGAGATGTACCAGAGATAAGAGATAGCTTCGGAGAGGATGCCATAGGTGTGCTCACTGGTTTTGCGTCAAGCATCCCATGTTTTTGGAGTAGGTCTAGGATGTACTTCCTTTGAGAGAGATGAAGACCAGCTGCTGTGCGATGTGCCTCAATACCCAGGAAGTAGTTCAGAGCTTCCGGGTCTTTTATAGAAAAGCGATCTGCAAGTTGACGAAGTATATGTTGAATCATAGCTTCATCATTACCGGTGACAAGTATATCATCGACATATACTAGCAGATATATGCAAGATGAGTCCTTCCTGAGAATGAAAAGAGAGGTATCGGCAAGAGAGTTGCAGAAACCAACACTGAGTAGATAATTTTTCAACTCTGTATACCAAGCTCGTGGAGCTTGTTTTAAACCATAGATGGCCTTTTTCAAGCGACACACGAAGGAAGGATTGTCAGGGTCGACGAAGCCAGGTGGCTGCTCCATGTAGACTTCATCAGTGAGTGTACCTTGGAGAAAGGCATTATTCACATCAAGTTGCCTTATAGACCATGATCGAGTGACAGCGACATCGAGCACGAGACGAAGGGTGGTGGACTTGATAACCGGGCTGTATGTATCGGTGTAGTCACGACCAGGTTGCTGAGTGTTCCCTTTAGCGACAAGTCGAGATTTGCACCTATCATGAGAACCGTTAGCTTTAAATTTATTTTTGTGAATCCACCTACATCCGACGACATGAACATTTGGTGGACGAGGTACCAATTCAAATGTCTGATTCTGAGCAAAGGCATCAATCTCATATGACATAGCTCCTCTCCATCGTTTATCCTTTAAGGCTTGAGCAAGGGTCATGGGTTCAGGTGGGATATCAGTGGTGATGGAGGAAGACAGATTGTACTTGGTTTTGGGTTTGATGATGTTATTTTTGCGACGGGTTTGCATTGGGTGTAAGTTTTGTGTAGGTTGAGGAGGGGGGATGGTTTCAGACGTGTTGCTCGAGAGGGTAGGATGAGAAGTTGATGGTTGGTTTTGGTTACTGGTTTCGGGTGGAGTTGTAGTCGGAGGTGGGGTGTTTCTGGTTTGGGAGTCATCTTGTGTGGCAGTCTGTGTTGCTGAGGAGTCTGGTGAATTAATTTCCTGCAAAACAGTCTGGTGAGTATCAGAGATCGGGTGTACCTGAGGCTCTTGAGGCGTGACTTGAGGCGGCTGTACGTGTGGCGCTGGAACTGGGATTTGTTCGGCAGGAGAAAATAGGTTAGGCGAAGGGTTGGTGTTTGTAGTTGCAGGTTGGCTGAGAGTGGTGAAGGGGAAGGAGCTCTCGTCGAACTTGACATGTCTAGAGACATATATTCGACCTGAGGCTGGCTGAAGACATATATAGGCACTTTGTGTGAGGGAGTAGCCTAAGAAGACACATGGAGTTGAGCGATTCTCCAGTTTATGATGGGTATACGGTCGCAGCCAAGGAAAGCATAGGCTTCCAAATGTCCGAAGCTTGCCGTAGTTGGGATGTTCTCCAAAAAGTCTGTAGAATGGAGACTTCATATCCAGAACCGGTGTAGGTAGGCGATTGATTAGATAGACTGCAGTGGCAAAGGCGTAGGTCCAATAAGAGGAAGGCATACCAGCATGTGTGAGAAGCGACAAACCAGTTTCAACGACATGTCTGTGTTTTCTTTCGGATAGTCCATTGTGTTCTGGTGTGTGTGGTGGTGAGGTGAGATGGGAGATGCCAGTGCTGGTGAGAAACGAACGTAGGGCCTGAAATTCGCCTCCATTGTCTGAGAAGAATGTTCCGATTTTCGCAGTGAACTTGTTTTCGACAAGAGATTTGAACGGTATGAAGATATCTCGAACATCTGATTTCTTTTTCATTGCATACAGCCAAGTATATCTTGTGTAGTGGTCTATAATCACCAAGTAGTATTTGAAGTTATCCACTGAGACAACCGGAGAGGTCCATACATCAGCAAAGAGATATCCAAGTGGGCGGTTTGAGGTTATAGAGGTTTGAGAAAATGGAAGTTTGTGACTTTTATTGATTGAACAATCAGAACAGGACAATGTTTGAGAAACTGAATGAGAACAAGGAAGTTGAAAAGCAGAGATAACAGATTTTAAAATAGGAACTGCTGGGTGGCCAAGTCTATTGTGCCATTCTTTGGGAGAGATTTTGGTTGAGGTATTGGCAAAGAAGGACGTTAGGGTTGATGGTGATATTGGCCACTTGTACAGCTCGTCTCTAGTTTTGCCTTGGAGCAATGGGACCCCCGAGCTCAGATCCTTCACCTGAAAGTATGCCGGAAAGAATTCAACAAAACCTTATTAGCATTACATAACCGATACACAGAGATGAGATTTTTGTGAATGTTAGGAACGCAAAGAACATCAGTTAAATGAATATCACGAGAGGGAGAGGAGAGTGATGTTGAACCAGTATGGGTGATTGAGAGTCCTGAGCCATCGCCTATCTGAACGACATCATTGCCGTGATACGGTTGGTGGAGAGAGAGGTTGTGAAGATCACTGGTCATGTGATGAGTTGCGCCGCTATCCATGAGCCACATGTTGTCCGATGGAGCTGAGCCGAGCGCTAAATTTGCCTTTGGCTGCCAAGGTGGATACGTTGGTGTGGTGCCTCTGTTGGTGGGTGGGAACTGACGGTTAAGGAGTTGGTAGCATCGACGAGCACTGTGACCATGAGTGCCACAGATTTGACACTTACCCTGATATCCTCTTCCTCCACGTTGTTCCTGTCTTGGTGCAGAGGATTGATCAGCGACTCTGTTTTGATTCCAGTGCTGGTTTGACTGACGTCCCTGATGACCACGACCTCGAGTGTGAGCTGTATTTGCGGTTACTGGTGTGATGATGGCAGGCGTAGCAGAGAGCGCCATGATCTTAACTTCATGGTTAAGAAGTTTTTCATGAACTTCAGTTAAAGATGGAGCAACGTCTCTGCCCTCAATTTGCTCGGAAACTGACTTGTAGTCATCTGGTAGTCCTTACAGGACCTTTGCGATTTGATCTTCCTGATCCATAGGTTTGCCAAGCAGAGCCAGTTGATCGAATTTTGTTGTCAGGCCCTGGATGTACTCATCGATCGTCTTAGTACCTTTCTCCCATTGTTTCAGTTGCAGCCTGATTTGTTGAAGATGACCACGACTCGGGTTGGCGTACGTTGCAGCGAGGGTTCTCCAGATGTCTGCAGCTGTTGCGGATCTGGACAGAATTGGTTGAATGGTCATAGAGATTGCCCCGAGGATTGACCACTTGACATGCGAACCCATCTGTCTCTAATCAATTCCAATTTTGAGATGGAAATATTGGAGATGTGTGGTCATGTTGATATTGTCATTCCCTTGTTTTTTTCTATTGGTTGATACTATTGTAATATCTCACATGGTTCTTTCCTCATGATTTATTGCTTGATTTATAATAGGTTTGTCATTTTTGGAGTTTTTCTCGTTATCTCGGAAAATATCCAAAAATGTGAAAACCCGAAAAATATGAAGTACAAAAAATATTTGAAAACCCCAAAATATACTTATATATTTGAAATAAATTAAACATTTATACCTCAAATAATGAAAATGTATTTATAATACTTGAATTTTGTTTGATTTCGGATACCCGATGTATATCGGGTAATATCTAAGACCGAACCAATATGCGAGCAATAGTGCCTAGGAACCATAAGGTATTATGACCATACCAAAAAACAAACTGAACCAAATTATTTTGGGTTGGCTTTGGTTTGGATTTTGGTTTCGGTTACTTTTTGCCGAGGCAGTCTTGTTACTGAAAGTATGGGCCTTCCACATCTGATTCTTGTTCATGGAAGACCAAGCTGGGTTCTTTATCAAAAAGCTTGGTTCAACCTACTGAGATTACTCTTAGTTTTCTTTCAAAAAAAAAAAAAGATTACCCTCAGGAGAAGTTTTTTTTTTTGAGTTAAGTTATCTAAAAACAGATATGGAATGGAATTCAGTTCTTTTATTGTCAGAGATGTCATGAATTTGAATTTTCCATTCTTTTTATTGTTAGAGGTGTCATAAATACGATATGTTAATTATATTGTTGTGTATTTGTGTGAATATATATATCATCTAATATATTAAAACAAAGTCCTATTTTTTTATCTATTTATAAGTAGTTTGGACAATTATATATTTTTTAATTTCCTATTTATTCTCCTATAACTAACTTAATTAAATATATATTGTATCTAACTAATTATCTGAATACTTTCAAAATAAAATATCTATAAAGATATTCTTAAGTATCTTTTCGTAAAATTAGATTTTAATAATATCTTTTACATATCTTTTATTTAAAAATGTAAATATACATTTTTTTTAAATAACAAAACTATTATTAATATTAACTATATTTAAAAACGAAAAAAATATTCATTATTCATTTATATAATAAAAAATCTATAATATTTATATATATAATTTATATTCATAATTAAATTACTACACCAAGTAATAAATATAAAGTAACTTAATTCATTAATTAACTATTTATAAGTTATAAAATAACAGAATAAATTATATTTATGAATTTTACAATATACTTCAACTTATTAAACAATATTAAAATATAATATATGAACTAATAAATCATTTCATAAGTTAATATACATATTTAAATTAAAATATTAAAAATAATTATTATATTTCTCATGTATGAGACGAGTATAATAATAATTGTTAATTTGTATAATAATGTTAACAAAAAATATAATAATCAAATAAAATTTTACGAATAGTAAAAATTAAAATTTTATTATAATATATGAAGCATGTTATATAAATTAGTTATCTTATTTTCATAAAATTATATTAATGTAAATTTTATTTTTATTATATATACTTCAAAACAAATGTTTTAGTAAAAAGATACACATGTATAAGATTTTTAATTTTGAGAAAATAAATATTTGAATAAAAATTCATCTCGCTTTAAAAAGTACGGGTCAAAATCTAACAATAAACATTAATATTTCATCAAAATCTAATAAGAAACATTAAAATGCAGGTGATAATCTAATAATAGACATTAATATTTTATCAAAAACTAATAAAAACATTAAAGTGCGGGTCAAAATTTATCTCACATTTATGTATCTATTTCTAATTTAGTATGTATCATCTTGAATATTGATCAATTACGCTTATAATTCAGGTCAAAATTCATCTCACATTCATGTATCTATTTCTAATTTAGTATGTATCCTCACGAATATTGATCCATTACACTTACAATAAAATGATAAATTAGTTTGACTAAATTTTGTAAAATAAGAATATAACATTCATAATATATATCCACCATTCATCTAAACATTCATAAATTATAATACTTTAAATATGAAAATTTAAGTCAAATTGTATTACATAGTGGTCACCCATAGGTTCAACCAGTAGGCGGGTCCCAAATTTTAGCGTATTGTGTAAATTTTATAAAAAATTTAAATAACGAGTTTAAAGAAAAAAACAAACCGGACTCCATATAAAGTCATCAGTTAGTCAGTTTAACCGCGGGTCCGAGTCGTAACCCGAAACACTAGATATAACGCTTTATTTGTAGTATTTAAATGTAGATAAATAATCATAAATATAAATTTATTTCATATAATTTTGTTTGTGTTGAAAATAATCTCGCGCTTTGAAAGCGCGGGTTAAAATCTAGTTTATTATTTTCGAGGAAGTTTGGAAAAAATACCGTTTTTGTGTTTTCATTTTAAAAAAGATTGATTCTTTTTTCTCACACTTCTCTCGTGGGCTTCAAGTTTCTTTTCTTTTTTAAGTTTATTGGAATTTCCCCTTTCTTTGCGTATTAGTCACCAACCCAACTATCTCTAATCTGATAATCTCTTCTCTTTCGCCACAGTTTCCTTTTTTGCTGCTTAAATTTTTTTATAGAGTGATTCAATTTAAAAAACCCTAAAAGCAAAACTCTTGAGTCCATTTTTGGAAACGATGCATTCAAACCAACATGTGATCAAATTTCTCGAGCAAGGCTCTTGTGGCTATGTTCATCTCGTCCGCTACACAAACCACGATGGCTCTTCGTTTCTCTCTGCTGTAAAAACTCTTACGACGAAGACTACAACAATCTCAACAGCGAGCTTCCGATTCTGCAAAAACTCGGAGGATATGCGAGGATCATTACATGCTTCAGTGATTTTCTGCAAAAGGTGTCAGAAACTACGAAAACAAAGTCCACAAATTACTTCTCGAGTACGCTTCTGAAGGTAGTTTAAACGCTTTCTTGAACAATTACCATGACAAAAAGCTGCTGAACCGTTGATCGAGGACTTCACACGTGTTACGAGTTCAGCCTTGTATGATTTTCAACCTAAGCGACCAACTTGTGACTTGAATGTTTAGATAATGAACAAAAGCAACTTTAACGAGTTTCCGGCCTCTCATGTGAGAACTCCTTCTCCCAAACTTCACTAGATCAATAAAGAGTTACAAGAACCAATCATTTATAGAACTATGATGGTTTAGAAACACCAAGACACAATTAGTCTCAAATCCTTTAAGCTAAAACAATATGAGCTCAACTATGTTCTTTATGCTTAGACTAATGTCTTTGTCTCTCTTGTGCAACTTGTCTCTTTTTGAAATTTTATCTCCTGTGGCTGAAAAAGAAGAATCGTGTCTTTTACTTAACTAAGGCACAAATCATATTAGCCTTAAACCTAATGGGCTTCGTCGACTAAGCCCATAGATTGTTCGCGCGTAATTTGTGCAACCTGGCCCCAACACTGAACCAATCTAATGAGCTTTGACCAAACCTCACAACGCTGGTGATTCTTGAAGGTTTGGTCTCGATTCATGGTCACGATTATGTCCATTGCAACATCAAGTCCAACAATCTTCTTGTGTTTCCTTCTTAGAAAGAAGGTTCATCATCACAGTATGAGGTGAAAATTTCTGATTTTGGAAACTGTCTAGAGGTCGGATAAGTTGCTCATTACTGGGAGAATGATTTTCCTTGGGTTGGTACTCCGATCTATATGTCGTTGGAGTCTGTCTGTGACGGCATCACTAACAAACCCTAAATTTATGGTCGATATGTACACCGACTTGATTCTGTGGGAACGCGTCAAACCGTATGATGTAGCTACTCGTCTCCATTGTGGTGAAGCTCTAGATATTCTAGATAGTTTGCCTTCAGATGCAAAATACTTTATTGAAACGTGTTTGTCAAGGAAACCTGAGGAGAGAGGAAGTGCGTATGAGTTGTTATTTCATCTGTTTTTGCCTCTTTGACAAGCAAAATAGGAAGAGATGAAAACAGAGGAGGAGAAGAGTAGTTCGTTTCTTTTGAGATTATTTAAGTTGAGAATTAGGCGAAGAAGTTTCAAGAAGAAATCAACTACAAATGTTTCAGACAAGAAACCTCTGAGGTCTAGGAATTTTTCGCCAAAGGCCCAGAGTTTAAATATGATTTCAGCATTACGAATAATTTTAATTATCAGGTTTGTATTTTCGGTTATATTTTTGAGTTTCAGGTAAAATTTGAAAATTTTAAAAGATATTTTAGGTATTCAAATAAAATTTAGATATTTTTTGGTTCCTTAGATCAGATTTCATATAAATTTTTGGATCTTTTGGATATTTAAATATTTTTGGGTATTTGTTTTAGTTTTTGGGTATGTTTTTGTGTTGTTATTTGGTTAGTATTTTTGGCCATCTGGGTAATTTAAATCTTTTTCGGATATTAAGTATCTGAACCAATCTAGCCCCGTTATGTACCCAAAAATTACAGGTATTTAAATTATGGATATGTATTTTCGTAATACTTAAATCAACGGACGGTTCTACATGTATGATATTCCCGATGGATATGTTCTCTCTACAGCCGACAACCACCACAAACAGCTATGTATATAGTATTTTGGAACTCCTGAAAATATATATTTTATAATCTGCAAAAGATTGCATAGTCTGATATTTGAATCTAGAATTCACGTTTCGACTATCCTTTTTTCTCTTTTCCCAAAATGTATATGATGCGCTTAATTTTAACCTATTACGTCAAATAAATAATTGATAAATCCATTATTACAACAACAAAAAAAAAACCTTTGATCAAATCCATTAGATAAATCGTTTTGGTTGAACCACCGTAACTCATAAAAGGGCTTAATTCATCTGGATTGGTTTAAGTTGGTTGTCCATTTTGACAATCCTAGCTTTAACCAACTGTTTGAAGCCCATCAGCTTTACAAATGCCCAAAAACTAAACATCGTGATTAGGAAAGCCATACTGAACCAGATTGATTACCAAAAGTCATCGCTATGTAGCTGAACCGGTAATCTCAACCGGAGTAATTGGTTAGGGGAGGTATTCAGCACTGTACCAAGCAACAAACAGTCGTCTTCAACCCTTGGACAGAGAGAGAGAGAAAGAGATCTGAGAGGGAAGTTTCAATCATCTCCGATCGTATCCGCCGTTGCCTATCACAAAAGCGTGATTATCCCTTCCTATTTTATCTTTTTGATTTCATTAGTCGATTAGGGTTTCTTAGATTATAATCGCTCTGCTAGAGATTGATTGGTTGATACTTAGGCCTGTTTTAGAAGTTAAGGGATTCGAGAGTAGCTAGGGTTTTTTTCGAATTCGTTACAAAATTGATTGGTTGATACTAGAGATTGCAGTTTTGTGTATGTATAACATGAAAAGGATCTAACTTTGGTATCGGGTCTTTTGGGAGTAGAAGAGAATGAGAATCGTGGGGCTAACGGGAGGCATAGCGTCTGGGAAGAGTACAGTCTCCAACCTCTTCAAAGCTAATGGCATTCCCGTCGTTGACGCTGATGTCGTTGCTCGAGTAAACATCCTTTTCTATTTCCAAGAGAGAGAGGTTGTAGATGCAGCTTAGCTCAAGAAGAGATAACCTAAGCTGTTTTTTTCTTCTTCTTCTGTAGAATGTATTGAAGAAAGGAAGTGGTGGATGGAAAAAAGTAGTTGCAGCTTTTGGAGAAGAGATTCTTCTTCCTAATAGAGAAGTGGACCGGCCAAAACTCGGTCAGATGGTCTTCTCTTCCGATTCCAAGCGCCAACTTCTAAACAAGTAAGTCATGATTTTGAGAACTCCCTTTCAGATGAGATGCTGAAGTTGTATCTTTCACTCTGTAGGCTGATGGCTCCGTACATATCTTCTGGTATCTTTTGGGAGATTCTGAAACAATGGGCAAAAGGAGCTAAAGTGATCGTTGTTGATATCCCTTTGTTGTTCGAAGCAAAGATGGATAAATGGACTAAACCCATCGTCGTCGTGTGGGTCAGTGAAGAAACACAACTCAAGAGATTGATGGAGAGAGATGGGCTGAGTGAGGAAGATGCCAGGAACAGAGTGATGGCTCAGATGTCTTTGGATTTAAAAAGGAGCAAAGCTGATATTGTGATCGAGAATAATGGTGGTCTAGACGACCTCGAGCAACAGTTCGATAAGGTATTGTCTGAAATCAGAAGACCATTGACATGGACTGAGTTTTGGCGTTCAAGGCAAGGAGCCTTCTCGGTACTTGGTTTGCTGACTTCAGGACTCTTTGTTTGCAAACAGTTCAATATGGGCTCTTAGCATTTGCTTATAATATTTGATTGGTTTGGCTACACATGGAGTGGAAGTAGAGTTTTTTCAAATAAACATGTACTATCCATACTTAGATTTCTTGTCTGTGTACCATTGGTCCATAACTAAGTCGAGGATCAAGACTTTAAAGTTCTACTAGTTGATAATCCACGTCTGAGATATTATATAAAATACTTGTTAAATAAATAATTTTTTTTCAACTATGACAAAAATATATAAAATACACTTAATGATTTAATCAAATTAAAACTACAAAATAGTTTTTTTTGTTAATTCAAGTATGATACACAGGGTATTTCTAAAATATCAAAACTGAAATATTTATATATTTAGTATAAAGTATACTAAAAATATATATTTTAAATTTTAATATTTATTACATGTGACTTTCGATTTATATAGTTTTATATTCTTTGTATTTTGTTATAACAAAAATTTTAAATTATTGATAATAAAATTTTCAATGTGAAATTTTTAACAATTTTAATAATTTATAGTCGTTTTAAATTAAATATATAACATGTACAGAATAATCTAAACTTTTATTACATAATTAATGTGATTGTCTAATTTACTTTTATATATAAAATAAAGAATGATAAATGATAGACAAATTTCTATCATATCATTATTATTTAAAATCATTACTTATCATATATATTTTAATAATATTAAGTAATATTTATTTAAAGGAAAAAAAATATTTTTTTAGATTAATAATTAATTATATAGTTAGTTTAATGAGAAATATACTATAAATATAGATGGAGTAACTTGTTTTTCTAAAGACTTTAAAAGTAATCTTAGTGATCATATATATAACTCAGACAGTACAATACATTTCGAATAATATATAATGAATTTCAAAATAAAGCTAAACTCTTCAAAATTTAAAAATATTTATTATACATTTTCTTGTATGATCTAGAAATATTTTATACATGCCGAAGAAAATTAATATTTATTGACTAATTAAACCATATTGATAATATATTTATCTTTTTATACATTTGAACCTATTGTCTTATTACACCTTTATTTTTTGTTAGTACAAAAGTAACCATTTAACATTAAATTTAATTTATAGTTACATAAAATAATAATTAAATATTTATATAGTTTAGGTTTTTTAAAATTTAAATGTTCAATTTTTAAATAAATAAATATTAAAATATCATTCTACTTTTAGTATTTTTAAGTAAAAGTAATAAACCTACGTACCTATTATTTGTTTATATTTTAAATTATTTATTTAATTATTAAGTAATATTAAATAAATATATTCATTTTCCCATTTTTAATCAAAAACTAATAATAACTTATAATATTAATTTTTAATAATAATGAAATCAATTAATTATTCTTAAAGATTTAAACATCTACATGATTTCTTAGAATTTTAAACTTATTTTCGTAATTCCGTTTATGCAACTTTTAAAATTTTATTTTATAATTTATAAAATAATTTATATATTAAGTTTAAATATAATCTGTTAGGATTGGTATAAAAATTTTGTAAGATTTAAAAGATTAATAAAAAAATATAGAATATACATTCTAAACTACGTAGAATAATGACATAAGTTTGGACTGTAAGCTCTAATCCGTTTAGAACATAGTATACATGCACAAAAATGTTTTATCTAGGACAGATATAATAAAAGATAATATATAGTATATAGATTTTTCTAAATAACATAGTGATACGGTTGTGACAGAGGCAAACGTATTGATTTTAAGGTAGATCACAGAAAAAATAATAATATATATAATAACTTTCTAAACATAGAAGAAAAATAAAATATCAATTTTATCCTAGTAAAATAGTCATAATATATGTTTTAAAAATCTAGATCAACAAATGCAAGTTTTTTTTAAAAAAAAAATTATAGAAAAACATGTAAATTATTCCCATGAGTGTATTGATCTTTTTCATATTTTTTTTATTTATATCATTATTTTAATAATATTTTCACTAATCTAAGTATAATTGTATCCAGTATCAACCAATTAATTCAACGGTATAAAATGACAATTTCATTCTCATTATGCCTTATTTTGCTAATTTCTCCTAGAAAGATAAATTAGTTTGGTAGCGTATATATGTTAAAAAAAAAGAAAGGTAGTGTATGTATGGGTATGAGACACAAACACAATATAATTAAGTAAAGTAAATAAATATCGAAGTAGCAGCCGCAAGTACAGATATGATATTTTCTGTACGTATATAAACATGATATAATTCTCTAGACAAATGAGGTTGGTGCGAAAACGTTGTCATTGATTCCCAAATGCTTTAGTTATCTGTGTGCGGTCGGGTCTATAGATAAATTCTGTACAGTTCAGCGGAAAATAACATAATCAATATTCTTAAGAATAAATCTTGAAAATACTATATTGTACAAACCCACAATAAACTATAGCGTATTGAATTCACAAAAACGGCTCAACGTAATGTACTAATGTTATTAACGAATAGTATCTCACACAGCTTGCAAGTATAAGGCAATATATGACATCCTGTGTGTCAGAGATCGTTGTTGGTGCAGATGTTTAACTCATGATCGCATGCAAAGTACACGTGTAATCTGAAAATATTTCGATGGCCTTAGGGTTTTTTATATGAGAAAACTCAAATCTCTATATATTAAAGAAGAAGTACTTTTAAAACTTACATATTCATTAAGTATTTGACGTGTTTTTATGAAAAACTTTAATTTTGAAAAACGCTGATTTGTTGACTGCAGAATGTTTCTTATTATTATTTTGACTTTAATGTAAACTACTACGTCACTTTTAAATAATTTTTTGCGTAACAGTTAATGCGTTTAAACATTAATTTTCTTAACTCTACCTTACACAATTTAATATGTCTACACATAATTTTTTTTAATCAAATCATTTTTAATTTCTGTATTTTTAGCCTTTATGTCAGTGAATTGAAGTTCTTTTGGTGCAACAATTCAATAATATCATTGTTGAAAGAAAAAAATAAAATTTATTAAGATTCACATCAATTAAAATACTTGAATAATAATAGTTTTAAAAATTGAAAGTTTCATACCTGCGAAACTTTACCATGATTGAAGTTTTTGTGCACGAATACAACAAAAATTTGTGATTGATTATGAATTAAGAAAATAAAGATAAAAACACCACAAACAAATTCGAATCTTTAGGTTATTTAAGTATTGTTTTTCTTTTTAGAGTTTTCGTATCAAATCAAGAATTATAAACAAAATCAGATTGATAGAAACAATCAGAATCAGAAAAGCTTTAAAAGAAAAGAAATTCACCAAATCGATTGAAAAACATAATTCATATACCGAATGAAGAGATCACATATTTTGACGCAACCCTAATCCCTTTCACTTGATTATATCGTGTTTTATTATATTTTAAGAATTTTGATAAGAAAGTATATTTTATTAGTTATATAGACTACATCAATTTTGTAACATGCACACCAATGTTAACATGAATCCAACCATTTAAATAATTCTTAAAGTATTTTCTAATAACCATTTATATAAAATAAACCCAAAATTTTTGTAATACATTTATTTTATTTTACTTTATATTAGTAGAAGAAAATAAGTTAGGGTAAAAAATATGGATCCGAAGAATTGAACCGAACTTGATTTGAGAGTAATACTAATCATAAACTAAAACTGATTAAGTACTTAGATATATCTAAATTTTTGATATTTAGATAATCAGACCCAAATCCAATTCAATCTGAAATATTTTGGGATACTGAAAATATCTAAACCACAATTATAAACTTAAATATATTAATCAATTTAAAATTTATATCTATTAGATATTCAAACATATGAAAATATCTAAAAATTATCAAAATATTCACAAATAAATATCTAAAAGTAACAAAAAATGTTCAAAATACTGAAAATATCTATTTGTTCTCTATCTAAATATTTAAATTAAACTATTTTATGTAAATTTAAGTTCTTATTTTTACATTATTCAAATTTTTATGTTTTAGATTATTTTTATTTTTAAATTTTGAGGACTTAAGTATATTCAAAAATTTTGATAAAAATTACATAATTACCAACTGAATCAACAATGATTTAAACCAAATCTAAACCAAATTCAAACTAAAATTTATAAATATTCAAATCAGATTTAAATTTCTAATTCTAAAAAATGAAGTTCTAATAGACCAATTAAATCCGAACAAGTATCTGAATGTCCACCCCAAAAAAGATCTATGCGATAAATCTATTAATATAACATAAAACAAATAATTTAATCAACTATTTTATGGTGCGGATCACAATCTTTGTTGTTTGTATATTTCATAGTTTTTTTATGTATAAGAAATCAAAGAGAGAAGGGAGACAGCAGTGCCGGCAATTACCATAAGCTACATAAGTGGCTGACACATGGATTGGGTAAAACTAATTAGTTATTGAAGTAATTGGTTGAGATATAACACATGAATCTAATTTTCATTTTCGTCTACAATCATAAAAATTATAAATCATGATTTATTTAATTATTAAATTTGAAATAAGAAAATAGTTGTAGCAATCTTTGTTTTCTTAAGCACTATTTTGTAAACTTTTTTCTTCACTATTTTGTAAACTATAGCAAAAAAAAAATATTATTGTATGAATATCTTTCTATTTTTATTACTATTTTGTAAACTGTAGCAAAATAATATTATTGTATGAATATTTTTCTATTTTTATTACTTTTGTTATTTAATTCTTACAGTTACACTTATTATAATTACATCAAAAAATTTACAGATAAAATTCTACAGTAAAAATTTTACAGGTACATCCCAACCAGTTATACAATAAAAATTTTACAGTTACATCCCAACCATTCACCTTCATATATAATTTATAAAAAAAAGTTTCCATTATGCATGTTTTTTTTCTCTTAGGGTCATAAGAAAAGTGGCAATGTTTAGACCGGTACTGAGAGAGAGAGAAGGGTGACGACTTATATAACATGGAATTGAAGTGACCTTTCACAATTTGTCAGCTTTTCCATGTGTGGGAAACGCATTTTGGTTGTGGGTCGTCGCCAACATTAACATTTCCAAATACGGTAAGTCTAAACAATAATTTTAGTTGTTTTGGGATTTTATTCTATGCAGTACATCCACACATCTAACAGAGAATATATTGCTTTTCCTTATAGTTCAAATTTGTAACTTTTTTAATTTTCTTATTACCCTTATTGCGAAAGAACGTTTAGATCTAGAAACAGAATAATGACACTTGAAGTTTCTGTCTTTCTTTAATCTTTCATATGGAGAAACATTGAACAAAAAAAGATGTGATTTATGGGTGGACACTGACACTTGGAATAAACAAGGTTCTTTCTTTATATATTTCCTAAAATTTCCAAGAATTAGTTCTAAACAAAACTTAGCCAAGAACCAAATCAATACGTGTCATCGTCCTCAAACACAGAAAAGTGATAATAAGATCTTTGCAATGATTTTTTTTTTTTTTGCAAAATCAGTAGTTAAAAATCCAAAAGGAGAAATATTATATTCAACAAAAATTACATGATGCATGATTTTTCATTCATATATAGAAACTAATGATATTTGATAAAAATAACCTAAAATTTGTTTTCAAATATAAAACTAAACATCTTATTCAATCAAATGCAAAATTAACTTAAAAGTGTAACAAAATTACAATAATTCTTTTTTTACCAAACAAAAAAACTTGATTCTAATTTTATCATTTTAACCTTGCAAATCTGAAACTAAAGAAGAATTTTATTTAGTAAATAGAAATCAAACGAAGTCTACTCCATAATTTAATTTTGTAACTAAATTTTAAAATTTTGAAATTGATTTAATCAAAATCATTTACAAAATCTAAGTATGAATATTTCTAAAATATAAAATTAATAAAAAGGTGAACTAGTAAATGAAATTGACTTTTTGTATTAGGAGAATTCATTTGAACTCTACGAAACTAAACAGTTATTTTAGGTTTAGTATAGCCGACTAAACCGTAAATTTTAATCTAGTTTGGATTTTATCATTCTATATGAAGAAACTACATTTTCTATCTCAAATTTCTACACAAGTTTCTAAAATTTTTTAAGTTCTTTTTGAGATTTCTCACTACCTCTTGTGAAATCTTTCAAGTTAAAGACAAAAATTAATTTATTGTTAGTTTATTTGGCTCGTGTTATTTTCAAAACATTATTTTGTTTTTGTAGATATTATAATTCATGATTTTTATCTCTCTCTCTCAAAAATATAAGATTTAAAAGTATATTTTATGTTTATATTCCAATAAAGTTTTAGATTCAAACATTGTGTTTGCTTTGTTACTAGTTTAGGTTTAAAGTTCTATTAAAGTTTTTTCAAACCTGAAGCTATTTCTCTCATTTTCTATATATATATATTTCAGATATGAAAATTATCTGATACATTAAACTTTTAATGAAGCTTGCTTAAATGTTAAGGTCTAGTAGAACTCAAATGGAGTAGTACTAAAATGTGATTGATTTATTTTTCTAGTCTCTTTTTCATAGTTTTATTTTATTTTATATGAATTTTCTTATGTACTTTTATCTTTCCCTTTCAAGAAGTTAGATTAGATCTATAGATTTCAATTTTGTTTTTGTGTTTAGATCAAAACAAAGTTATAGGCTAAAACTCTATTTTATTATTCTGCTATTATATTAGCTTTTGAATATATATATATATATATATATTGTGTTTTTGTTTTTAAATCAAAATAAAATTATAGATTCAAATTCCAAATATTCAATTTTTGTCAGATATGAAAAGTACCTGATACAACAAACTTCATCAAAAGTTCACTTATAAATTATGGTTCACTTATAATTTAACCGTTTGTTAACACTATGTTTATTTTCTTTTGCAAATCTTAATAACATATATCATTAGAAATATCATTAACATATTTCATTAGTAATTAAACTTCATTTGAGCCATTAAGATTATGAATAATCAAACAAACTGTAGAACTTATGAAAGTGGAAATGATAATTTAACATCTACTTAATAAAAATTATTTAAATTGTAAAATTTAACATAAAATTTACTTTGTAATAATTTTTTATGATAAATATTTTTTAGAAGATTAATATTTTGATGCATAATCCTTGAACGTAATACTCTTGGTTGTGTTTACTTGTGGTATATTATTATTTTTTGCTATCTATCAAAATTAATGCAATATACTATCTTAATCCCAAAATTAATTAAATTCTAAACAAACAAGAAAATAAGTCTTTCCTAATTATAAAATGTTATACATCACCTCTGCAATAGATTTTTGCCATGTCTTTTAATTAAAAGATATGAAAAGGTTTTATTTAGGTGCACAGGAAATATGAGAATATCTATTTGATCTGTTTATTTTAGAATAATTCAAATGTACATACAAAAATTCATTTAACCAACTTTCTAAATGATGGTCAAATAAAAAATTATATACTACATCCGTTTCACTTTACTTGTCGTTTTAGGTTTGTACACTTCAGATTAAAAAAACATTTAATTTTACATATTTTCTAGATAAAAATTCAGTGTTCTATACATTTAACCATATTTCAACCAATAAAAAAATAGAATAACATATAAAGTTATTAAATTCTGTATTGAACCTATAAAACGACACTTATTTTGAAACGAAATTTTTTCTCTACAATGACATTTAAATTGAAACGGAGGGAGTATAAAAGAAGCAATGATGTTTGCTTTAATAGATAAGATATGCTTCATTGTTTCAAAAATTGTAATTGTATAAATATAATTTTGAAAATATTTTCTTACCAAATATTCCGATGGATATCTCGATGATGTTTCACAATGATTTCTTAAATAAATTAAAATATATTTTAATTTTCTTAGATTACTAATTTAAACTCCAACTAGAAAATAAGAACTAAATTTAAAATTCAGACAAGAAGGAAAAGGAAAAGCTAAAATTCCGAATGCCACCACTTGATAGTTGATACACATTCGACTTCTGTTTAAATAATGGCTAGAGAAGATAAGAACATCGCCATATTGCGTTTCTCTTTCTTTTTTCGGAGTGTAGATATTCTCCTACAATCAAATAATTATAAACAACTGACAGTAGAAATGTAATATAACTTGACTACTAGTTTTATTTTTATTTTTTCACTCAGAAAAATTTTCCATGAATTATCTTGCTACAAGAATAATATCTTAGATTTATATTACAAATTTTAGGTACAACACATTATGTTATTTTGGAGATCATCATTTTTCATGTGAAATTGTGAATACTTGCCTCCTTACAAAAATCTAAGATAACATTTTATTTGGGCAAATTTACTCACATTTTAGTGGATGCCATCTATGTAGACTTTAAAAAAGGTTGATGTTTTTGTAAAAGGCCAACTCATACATTTTTAGTGGATGACGTCTTGTGTGTATGTGTTGGTGTGGGGATCTCGAAGACGTCACATCAAATTCACAATCGCACAAATTCTCTTAAATCCTATAAGTACATGTTGTTCTGACTTTATGTCTTCAGTAAATCAACATTAACATATCCTATCCCCCAAAGCAAGCTCAAACTTGTCTCTCCCCACACCAGTCACCAGTAAATATATATGGCCCGGATTTCATCAGACCCGCTTATGGTTGGGAGAGTGATCGGAGACGTTGTGGACAGTTGTTTGCAGGCAGTGAAAATGACAGTGACTTATAACTGCGACAAGCAAGTCTACAATGGCCATGAACTTTTCCCTTCTGCAGTTACAAACAAACCCAAGGTTGAAGTTCATGGGGGTGACATGCGCTCATTCTTCACTTTGGTACGCATAGTTTCATTACACATATAATATGTTGCTTAGCTGATTTAGTGAAGAAAACTTTCTCCCTTTATTTCTCTTTATGTAATACACAAACCTTTTCTCCTCTCTTGTCTCTGTATAGAGACTTACCACAAATCTAGGTACTTTTTAGGAAATATCACTTACCTGCTTATTTTTTAAACAACTCTAGTTTAATATATAACTAGATTCAGATCCGCAAAATATTTTTTTTCCAAATTTTTATATTTTAAAATTATCATTTTACATAGTATATAGTTTTTGATCTAAAAATTTAAGATATGTTAACAGTTTCACTCTTGTGTAGATTTTATATTGCTAATTTTAACATGTTCTTAAAACATATTATGTATTATTTATTTTAAATTTAAATGAATGTAATTTTATGTCTTTAAAAATAATGTATGTTAATTTGTCAATGTAAAATGAATTTTCATGTGTAAGCCCATATAATGTTTTTTATTTTAATACAACAGACTATATGGATATAGATTACATTAATATAATCGAATTATTATTTTTCGTTTATAAATATTAAGTGGATTATTTAATAATGATTAATTATAGTTTTTTCTTACTAATTACGATATTAAATTATTATTTTTTAGATTTTTTTTTAATTAGATTGCTTAGAATCTTTCTTCAACAAAATTTAAACAAAATTCAGTTATTCATCGATCCTGAAAAGTGAAATTCTGACTTTAGTTTTATGAGGAAGAATTTTATGGTATCGTTATTTTGGATAAATTTTGCCGTGGTGGTTCATTAAAAACTATTTCAAATTCCTCTTTATTCTCATATTTATTTTGGTTTTCGGGTAGTCTTTAATTTGTTTCAATGTTAAAAAAATAATATAATTTAGCAAAAAAAAAAAAAGTTTTGAAAAAACCGTTACACGCTAGCAGCGGCATATTCTTTGTTGCAAATGCATGTGTTATGTGCTTATTCTTATGTATACATAGGACGTCACGTGTAAATATATTTATGGATATCGAATATTTGAAACAGGTCATGACTGATCCTGATGTTCCTGGACCTAGTGATCCTTATCTGAGGGAGCATTTGCACTGGTAAAAAAAATTTCCTTTCAATTTTTGTTAAGAGACATGTGATTTATTATATCATTATGCATAAAATATATGACATTTTCTGCAATCATCATTCTCAGGATTGTTACCGATATCCCAGGGACAACCGACGTGACATTTGGTAAGTGATGTTTACTATACAAATCAAACAAATGACATAAGACATGCCTTCTTTATTGGTTTCATATATGATCCACATTTGTAACCTAATAGTTTGTACTAATGTTATGGACTAGTTATAATCCACGTTTTTACTAATAGTTTTAAATCCAAGTTTCATATACATGTCAACTTAATTTAGTATAAAAATATATATAATTATTTACTCTTAATTAGTTTCATATGATCTGGACTTGCAATATATATATATATATATATGTAACTGAGATTTAAATGCAAGTTTACCAGCGACAAGAGGATTATAGGCCTGGCCCGGAACCTCTTGAATTAACAAAAAAAAAAAATATATATATATATATATATATATATATATATATATATATATTAGTGTTACCGTCGTGTTATAAGCTTGTTTACATTTAGAAACTGAAGGTTTGAGTTATAGACGACAAAAATAATTAATTAGTTTCACATACATGTCAACTGATTTTCATATTAAAAATACAAAACAGGAAATGAAATAATAGGGTACGAGATGCCTCGGCCAAACATAGGGATCCACCGATTCGTGTATTTGCTTTTCAAGCAGAACCGTAGAGGAAGTGTGGTTTCTGTGCCGTCATACAGAGACCAATTCAACACTCGAATGTTTGCACATGAGAATGATCTCGGTCTCCCCGTCGCAGCTGTTTTCTTCAACTGCCAGCGTGAGACCGCCGCTAGACGCCGTTGACTGACTTGCGCCACCAACCTAACTAGCTTTCTCAGTTCCCGGACATTATCGACTGTTCCATCCATATTACATCTTAATAACGGGAAGCAGCTCTATATAATCATGTTTATATGTGTGTGTATTCTACTGTTTCTGATTTGAATAAACTTGGCTTTCTTGTTATAGTCTGTTTAATATTTTGATGGATATTTTTGGTCTTCTGATGTAAATATATAAATTCACATAAATTGATATTTCGTATTATAGATCCACCTACCCAATTTATTAAGATTTTTTTTTTTTTAATTTAATTTATTAAGATATTGTAGTACCAGTAGTTGAATTCTGTATAATATAAATGAGTTATATGGATATTTTTCGGTAAATTGGCGGTTAGTTTCATATGTAAATATGCCTATAATATTAGCGTCTATATTAATTAGACTTCAAAATAGTATGTGCTTTGTTTTTTTTTTGTTTATAACAAAAGTTAATAGTTCTTACTGGATCTACGAAACACAAAGTTTGACGTTAGCGAGCAAAATAAAACTTAGTTAGACTTGCGTGTTTTTTTATCAGACTTGCAGGTTGGTGACTGCCTGACTGGTCATTTGCTGATTATAAATAATCTAACATGTAGACATATGGATCTAACATATAGGCATATGGTCCAAACCTTGTGGTAGAGTCGTAAGAAAATGTCCACCAGTTACGTGAAACTAAATTACATTGTTTCTAAACACATATAAACTCCTTTTTACAGCCAATTTACATACTTTATGTATTGTACATCCTCTTGAAAATTAGCATGGACCCTTCCATAGGTTCAAGATATTCATATGCTAATCATGAAAAAACATGTAAATATATAAGATGTGGTAATTATTGTTCCGAATGCGAAGAAGAGGATTGAACAATAAACTATGTGGATTTTAATGCCTATCATCCTTACAAATTATGGCATTATGTTCTACACCATCTGGACTATCAGTCTTTCTTTCATTAGATGTATACACAAAATTGATTATTTGTTTTGAAAGAAAAAATGATATTGAATATTTGGAAAATGACCAAAATTCTTATCTTTGCTGATTTAGTATTTTAGAAATTGCCTTAGAATAAAATTTCAGAAGAATCAATCAAAATCCACATGAACTTATTTGGTATGTTGAAGGAGAATGTCGTGTTTGGCTTAAACACACGATATCCACATGTACACTTTACACGATATCTACATGTAAACATATTTCATGATTGCTACATCTTTGCACTACGATATCCTCTTTCTGGTCTTGTTGCTTCCTTCACTGTTTTAATCCTTGAAAGTGTTGCCGCCCTTTTCTCATGGCCGCCTACAATATAAAAGAAAACAAATTTCTCGAAAAGATGATAAGACTTTAGCTTTACACTGAAAGCACATGTTCACGAATTTGATGATCATATTAGCTTGAACACTTGCTTTGTACCTTGGGGTTACTTAGATGTGAAACTGCTATAAGAAGACCAACTACCATCCGGAACCGGAACCGATAAGGTCACACTTAGATTTCCCATATGTGTAGTGGGAGAAAGGAGAGAGAGAGAGATAAAGACTGATGAGAAAAACAATAAGGAAGAGGAGGAGAGTTTGAGACGAATAAGAACGCAGAAATTATAATATGTTTTTTGTTGTATAATATATGGTGAGGCTTCAATATATTTCTTTATATTAACAGTAATATTTTGTCTTTTTGTGTGAACAAAGTAACAAAGAAAAGATAAAGCTGAAGAGAGAGAGTGAAATTATGTTATTAGCTTGTGTTGTGGTCTAAGAGAGAGAGAATATCAAGTAGTGAAACTTAATTATATTTCTCACATCTCACGTCTATTTATAGTACAAGAAATTTAACTATGACAAGACACCTATTACTATGACTAATAAACTTGAGACAAGTGTCATAGGTGATGAATAATTATTATTTACAACACTCCCCGTTGATTATTCATTTTGTGGTAAGTACTCGTTAAAAACTTAGTCACGGAAAAACTCTAAGGAATAAAAACCTTGACGAGGAAAAAATGTACAATAACGTAATCTCCTTCTGAAAAATAGACATAATCTTTTCTTCATAAGTCACGCAAATACCGCATTTCGATACCGTAGAAGTGTTTCAAGAATGTTGTAGTAGGAAGGGCCTTCGTAAACAAGTCAGTTGGATTGTCGCATGACCGTACATAATCTATGTACACTTCTTATTTGTCTGGAATTCCCATATGTACGAGAAAAATCTTGGAGGGATGTGCTTTGTCCCGTCGCTCTTTATATAACATTCTTTAACTTGAGCGACATATGCCGAATTGTCTACAAATATTTTTGTCGGCTCATTCTTATAAGCTATTTTGCTTGTATCTTGTATGTGGTGATCTCATTGACCTAAGTCACACACATTCTTAACATGCTTCGTGAAGCGCAATAGTCTCTGCATGATTTGACGAAGTTCCAACCAGAGTTTGTTTATGGGAACGCCAAGAGATTGCGGTTCCACCAATAGTAAAAACATAGCCAGTTTGCGATCAAACTTTATGAGGATCTGATAAGTATCCTGCATATGCAAAACCAACCATACGATATTCGGGTTTTCTAAAATAAATTAACCCTAGGTCAATTGTACCTTGAAGGTAACGAAATATATGTTTTATTCCATTCTAATGTCTACGAGTAGGAGAAAAACTATATCTTGCAAGTAGGTTAGTAGCAAAAGCGATATCATGTCTTGTACAATTTGCAAGATATAGAAGCCCACTGATAACACTCATATAGGGTACTTAAGGCCCGAGTACCTCCTCGCTATCTTCACAGGGTCTAAAAGGATATTTCTCTACATCGAGAGATCTATTTACCATTGGAGTACTCAAAAGAGTCGCTTTATCCATATAAAAGCGTCTCAATGGCCTTTTCGTATAATTTGATTGATGCATAAATATTTCTTCTCGGAGATGCTCAATCTGGAGCCCAAGACAAAACTTTATCTTTCCGAGATCTTTTATTTCAAACTCTTCTTTCATATGAGTTCATGCATCATCAACCTCCTTTTGAGTTCTAATTATGTTCATGTCATCTACATATACAACAATGATCACAAAGCCATATGACGATTTCTTTACAAAAACGCATGGATATATCGCATTATTCACATATCCTTTTCTCAATAGATATTCACTTAAGCGATTGTACTACATGCGTACAAATTGCTTTAGTTCGTAAAGTGATCGTTGTAACTTGATTAAACAAATCTCCCTACATTTTGCTTTCATGCCTTTGTCATTTCCATTCCTTCAGGGAGTTTCATGTATATAACATTATCCAATGATCCATACAAATATGTGGTCACAACGTCCATGAGATGAATTTCAATATTTTTATATGCTGCTAGACTCATCAAAAATCTAAGCGTAATTGCATCCATTACCGGGGAATACGTTTCCTCAAAATCAATTTTCAATCTCTGAAAAAAAACATGGGCAACTAATCAGGTTTTATATCGTGTTACTTCATTCTTTTCATTTACTATTCTCACGAATACTTACTTGTACCCAACTGGATTTACATTCTCAGGCGTTATGACTATAGTTCCAAAGACATTCCTTTTATTTATGGAGAGTATTTAGTTTATATGGTCTTCTTCCACTCCTCCCAATCATGTCTTTTCATACATTCTAATATGGACCTTGGATCTAGATCATCACTTTTGTGATCTATTTATTTGGACAAAGAAAAGGAGAACGTTTCATCAACATATTTTATCTTATTTCTGATCCATTAATTTCCATTTCTTATCTCATACTTTTATGTTTCCCCCTCGTCATCTGAATCCTTATCTTTATTTGATTCTTATTGAACCTTTTCGTCTATGTCTTCTTTCAAACGTTTTTCAATATCAGGTTCTTCTTGCACCTTTTCACTTTGCTCAATCAATTTTTTTTCCTTTCAGGGATTTCTATCTTTAAAACCCGCTGGTCTTCCCCTCTTTACTGAACCCTAGATTCACTCATTGTGTTTTCATCAATTTGTCTGTCAGGAAAACAACTCTTGATGGAACATTTTCAGTGGGTATATATGATTTGGTCACCTTTCTTGTATCTGTGAACGCATCTGGTAACTGATTTGCCAAATTATGCAAGTGCACAATTTTCTGAACTTCCAGCTCTCTTTGATTTGTAGGGGAATCAAGGTGACGGTGTACATCATGTAATTTTCTCTAATTCTTGCCTCTAACACCGAAAATTCTTCCTCATTAAAATAATAATCGGCAAACCGTGCCGTAAACATATCACCAGTTACCGGTTCAAGATACTTTATTATACTTGGTGACATATAACCCACGTATATTTTCAATCTTCTTTGTGGGTCCATTTTTGTTTTTTTCTGGTGGAGCTATCGGAACATAAACCGCACACCTAAAGACACAAAGATGAGATATATCTGGTTAATGCCCAAATAACAATTGTAATGTAGAGTACTTATTATCTCTGCACTAAGTCTCAGTCGAATCAGTGCAGCTGCATGCAAAATAGCATGACCTCATACTAAAATTGGGAGCTTTGTTCTCAATATCAATGATCTTGCAATCAACTGCAATCGTTTGATCAGTGAATCGGTCATGCCATTTTGTGTATGAACATGGAGAACTGGATGTTCCACATTAATCCCCACTGACATACAATAATCATTGAAGGTTTGCGATGTAAACTCACCAGCATTATCAAGTCTTACTTTCTTTATGGCATATTCTGAGAAATGCGTTCTCAACTTTATGATTTGAGCAATGAACTTTATGATTTGAGTAATGAACTTTGCGAAAACCATATTTCTTATCGTCAAAAGACAGACATTTGACCATCTACTAGATGCGTCAATCAATACCATAAATTACTTAATTGGCCCGCACAGTGGGTGGATCGGCCCACATATATCACAATGTATTATTTTTAAAAATAATGATGATTCATTCCCAACTTTTGCTGGTGATGGTCGAGTTATAAGTTTTTCTTGAGAACATGCATTGCATGTAAACTCGCCCGTTTACAAAATTCGCTTATTTTTCAACGGATGACCATTTGAATTTTGCACTATCTTTCTCATCGTGACTGAACCCCGATGTCCTAGCCTCTCATGTCAGATTTTAAATGTATTAGTAAACTTCATGTTTACTGTGGCATAGTACTCAACCATGTTTATTTTCGTAGCAATATAGTCCAGAGGATAACATTCTCAACTCTTCCAATATATGATTTATCTTAGACTTACTGCAAAGATATTCAGTGTCATCGTTCATCATAGTTTCATTATGATATCCATTTCTTCATATATCCTTAAAACTTAATAAGTTTCTATGAGACTTGGGGAAATATAATGCATCACTTATTTCAAATTTTGTCCCCTGTGGCATTGAAAAACTGACTCTTCCAGAGCCCTTAATAATCTTTGCACTACCAGATATTGTACTTACCCTTCCAGCGTAATCTTTTATTTTGAGACTAGAGAAATATTTTTTATTTTTAATTATCGTGTGCGTTGAAGCACTATCTGCCAAACATATATCTCCATCCATAGTCTCAAAGTCTGACATTTTCTGAATTTAAAATATTTATAAAACATGTATTATTAAATATGGAACCTAACATATATCTTACAACAAAAGAAATAGATACTATAAACAATAAATTTATATCACAATGTTCTTATATCACTCATCGATTTTCTCCGAATCAACCAGAAAGTCTGATAAGTTGAGATGAGTATCATCATTTAAACCATGAATGGATAGCCCGAGTTCATCAGAGATGAAGTTTGGTTCACTTTCTTTCTCTTTCGCTTTTTGGGATTCTCTATACAGATCGACTAAGTGTTTTGTCATATGACAACCACGTACCCAATGACCTTTCATACCGCATCTGTAGCAAATTTTTTTTGTTTGCCTTTTATCATCCTGGCCCTTTTTCGTTTTCATGAAAGTCCTTATTATTTCTTTCATTACACAGACATAATCTTTTTCTTTGTCCTCTTCCACGACCATGATAACGATTTCGACGACGTCCACGTCTTCTCCAATTACCATAACTCGATGATGCAACATTCGCTTTGGGGAATGAAGCAGATCCAGTGGGACGAACATGTTGGTTTAAAATCACGAGTTGACTATTCTATTTCGCTACAAGGAGAACTTGCATCAACTCCGAGAATGAGTATACCTATTCGCCTGGTATTCTTGCTGCAAGACCACATTTCCAGGATAGAACGTAGAAAGAGCTTTCTCGATCATATCATAATCACTTATTTTCTCTCCACATAACATCATCCTAAATGTAATTCTGAACATCGCAGAATTATATTCACTTATACTTTTGTAATCAGGGAATCGGAGATGGATCCGCTCTTGTTTAGCTTTCGGTAAGATCACATATTTCTGATGATCGAACCTCTCTTTTAATGATTGCCAGAGGTCCGCAATATCCTCTTTCGTAATATATCCATCTTTTAAACCATCATGTATGTGGTGTCGCAAAAATATCATAGCTTTAGTCTTTTTCTTATCCGGCACCGTTTTCGAACTATCAATGGTTTCCAAAACCCGTTTTCTCTCAGGTGCATCTTTGCACCCACTGCCCAAATCATATAATTATTTTCCGTAATATCAAGACCATTTATTTCAAGATTTGTTAAATTCGACATGATAACTCACTAGTATAACTTCATTCGATATAAGATTAGAGTTTCGTAATGATAACGTATTGTATAATATATGGTGCTTCAATATATTTCTTTATATTAATTATAATATTTTGTCTTTTTGTGTGAACAAAATAACGGAAAAAAAAAGAAAAAGTTGAAAAGAGAAAGTGAAATTATGTTATTAGCTTGTATTGTAGTCTAAGAGAGAAAGAATACCAAGTAGTGAAACTTAATTATATTTTTCATATCTCACGTCTATTTATAGTACAAGAGATTCAAACACATGTTACTATGACTAGTCATGATAGACTCGAGACAAGTGTTCTACATGAGAATAATCATTATTGACAACATTTTTAGTTTAGTTAGTAAATCTTAACGAAAATTGGGTGAGAAATTAAAGAAAGTGTGGGTATAAAAAAGTGGTATAGAGTGCTATTGATAAATGTAAATATGACCCAATGGGTATTACCTCATTTCGTAATTTACTTGAAAATATAGCAATGATTAAAACGGCAAGTGTTCTCCATTTCATTCACCAAAACGTTCAGCCAATTCCCCACAACCAACAAAAACGCGTCAACGTTTAATCCTTATACAAGTCTACGCCATGTTGTTTTCTAGACCTTTTCGTCTTCAACGTCAAATCAGCCATCTCTTCATCGCTTCCATCATTCTTCCTTTTTCTCCAATCCTCTCCGATCCTTCTCCTCATCCCTAACCATCCCGATTCTCAATCCCCTTTCCCCCCTTCAACAACAAACTCGATTCCGATCAAGATTCGCAAAAACCCTAAGCTATGTACAGCAATTTCAAGGAGCAAGCGATCGAGTACGTGAAGCAAGCCGTCCAAGAAGACAATGCCGGAAACTACAACAAGGCCTTCCCTCTCTACATGAACGCTCTCGAGTACTTCAAAACCCACCTCAAGTACGAGAAGAACCCCAAGATCCGTGAAGCCATCACCCAGAAATTCACCGAGTATCTCCGCCGCGCCGAGGAGATCCGCGCCGTTCTCGACGAAGGCGGGCCCGGACCTGGATCCAACGGCGACGCTGCGGTTGCGACGAAGCCGAAGAGTAAGCCGAAAGACGGGGGAGGAGAGGGTGGGGAGGATCCGGAGCAGTCGAAGCTCCGAGCTGGGTTGAACTCTGCGATTGTGAGGGAGAAGCCTAATATTAAGTGGACTGATGTCGCGGGGCTTGAGAGCGCTAAGCAAAGTTTGCAGGAGGCTGTGATTTTGCCTGTGAAGTTTCCGCAGTTCTTTACTGGTATGAAGTGTTTGTGGAGATGGAAAAGAGATGTCTTTGTGGATTGTGCTTATTGGGTTTTGTTTGTTTGTTAGGTAAGAGGCGGCCGTGGCGAGCTTTTCTGCTGTATGGGCCTCCTGGGACGGGGAAGTCTTACTTGGCTAAGGCTGTTGCTACTGAAGCTGACTCTACGTTTTTCAGGTACGAGGATTGTTAGTAGCAGTGTCTTGGGTGCTTCGTTTTGGATTTGGATAAGTTACTCAGATGACTTGGGGTATTTGGAGATTGGTTTGAGTTGAGGGTTGCTCTTGAATTACTCTCTAGCTATGGTTACTTATAGGTTCTTGGTTTTGTTTGCAACGGTTACATGTTTAGCTGTATTTTGCATATAGTTGCAGTTGTCTTTGCTATCTACAAGTATCTGCAGCTAGATTTGGAAACCTGTTGTGTGGTCTTTGGTAGAATCTAAATGTTCTATAGGCTATAGGAGAACCGATGCATGTTGTTTTGGTTAGGAAAGCGCACAGATCCTTAGGTGTAAGGGTGCCAGCTATTCTTCTTTGCTGGGGCTTGCATGACAATCTAGATCACAAAGATGGGACTTTCTAGGATAGCATCTTGGGCTGGGGTATTGGGTTTTGTTTCATGGCTAGCTATGTACTTTATGTTTTTGTTGTTTTTCTGTTTCGTCGTGTGTTTATTACAGTGTTTATACTTGGAAACAAGTTATAGCTTAAGAAAAGTTGTTTCCTTTTTACCTCCCAACCATCAGCGTGTCTTCATCAGACCTGGTCTCCAAGTGGATGGGGGAAAGTGAGAAGCTAGTATCAAACCTTTTCGAGATGGCCCGTGAAAGTTCTCCATCGATTATTTTCGTTGATGAGATTGATTCTCTGTGCGGTCAACGTGGAGAAGGAAACGAGAGCGAAGCTTCAAGACGTATCAAGACAGAGCTTCTTGTGCAGATGCAGGTGTAAAGCTTACCCCAACTGAAACACTCTTATCATCAGAAACGTTTCTTCCATTTACTTATCTTTTTACTTTCAGGGTGTTGGACACAGTGATGATAAAGTACTCGTACTTGCAGCAACCAATACACCCTATGCTCTTGATCAGGTGAAAAAGTCATAAGAGTGGATTGATTCTAAATTTTCTTGGCAAGTCCAAAAAATTACAGCTTAACACCATGTTGATTTCAGGCTATCAGACGACGTTTTGATAAGCGTATCTATATTCCTCTACCAGAAGCCAAGGCTAGGCAGCACATGTTCAAAGTATAAAATTTTCATTAGCTTAAAGTCTCTCTAGTAAAATCTTCTAAGAGAACAGAATCCGTTTTACTGAAGATATATGTGTGCCTTGTGCAGGTCCATTTGGGAGATACGCCTCATAATTTGACGGAAACTGATTTTGAATATTTAGGGCTGAAGACAGAAGGGTTTTCTGGTTCAGATGTGTCCGTTTGTGTAAGTAACTCGCTTGTAGTAATTTCTTGTTTTCTACAGTTTGCCTCGAAGTAAGCATGTGTCTTGAGAATCTTTCTGTTTCTTGCAGGTAAAAGATGTTCTCTTTGAGCCTGTTCGCAAAACTCAGGATGCAATGTTCTTTTTCAAGTCACCTGATGGCACATGGATGCCATGTGGACCTAGGCAACCTGGAGCCATCCAAACCACAATGCAAGATCTAGCAGCCAAAGGCCTTGCCGAAAAGGTACATTACACATCAAAAGTTTATATTTATGATAAGCCTTTGCGTTTCAAACATAAGTGATTTTTAAATCCTTGTGCATCTTCTCTAATTTTTTTGCTGGATGACGCATTTAACTTTTAGCATACATGGTTTTCGTCCTGAGATAATTTAATCCTGCAAAGTCTATTGGGTATATCATACTGAGTATATTGGTTTATGTAACTATTAAACCTTCGATGCTTTTAAACTAAAGACTGAAGTGTGTTTTACTTTACAGATTATTCCACCACCAATCACCAGAACCGATTTCGATAAGGTACTTGCTAGACAAAGGCCAACAGTGAGCAAATCTGATCTTGACGTCCATGAGAGATTCACACAAGAGTTTGGAGAAGAAGGTTGATAGATTTGTCATTCCAGTTATATACTTCTCACTATCTTCAACCTCTTCACTTTGTTGTTATGTACTGGAAGGAAAACAAATCTCAAACCCATGTTTGATTCGATCCCAAAACATTTTTATTTGCTTTAGTTCTCGAAATGTGTAAAAATGTTTTAAATGCTCGAACATTGTTTTTCTTTTTATTACTGTCACCAAAAGTCCGCACATGAGCAAACTCCATCACTACTGACGTGATAAAGCCAAGAAACGAATGTGCATCTCTTACAACAATGTCTCTATCTTCAGTCTTTTGCAATCAATTTGATAGCTTCATGATAATCTCCACAAACCCTAAGGCTCATGGAATCTCTTAACAATGTAATACTAATTTGTGTGCAAGCTTCATTTAAAAGCCATGCTAAATTTTGCATTCCTTGGTAAAACACGCAATCAGTTTCTCAAACTAATACTCCCTACAAAGACAAATGTTTTAGAAAAAAAAACTGTTTTACAAAGATAGATATTGTATGCTTCCTATGCAAAAATTGTAAGCTTCAAAAAGTTAATTGAGTTTATAAAACTATTATTGGTTAAAATTAATTAGAAATTGATAATTACAAAATGATGCATTAATAATAGTGATGTAAACTGTTTTTTTTTAATGTGTGAAAACAATAAAAAATCTATCTTTAAGAAATAGAGATAGTATTAATTTTAATTTATAGTATATCATTTAACTAATGGATATAGAACTTGATAAATAGATATTTATATATAATTTATAAAATAGAAAATAGTAATATTCGAAAGGCAAGTCTACCAAATAATCTTTTTTTAGTTTTTGTTCACTAAATAGCCCTCAATGAAAAATACCAAAATTAGCTTTTATTAATGGATAAAAAGATATTACATCTTTGTTTACAAATTTACTTTACTGTTTTTAAATCTATAAAAATAAATGGACACTAAAAAATATGAAAATAATAAAATCAAAAATATTTTTAAAAAATTTATTTTTGTTTATATTAAAATGCTCATATATGTTTGATCCTGAATTACCATTAAAATGTTATTTGAACAATTTACTAATCTCTTTCATAACTGAAATATGTAATTTCACATGACAAGAAATATAATCATGATAGTAATATTTTTAGAATAAAAGCATGAATAGCTCGTATATATAAAAAATATTTAACAGTTGTATGTAAAGAGATTTAGTTACATAGACCAAAAAACTATTGTCTATATAAAAAAGGAATTGTCGAGTCTAAAACCCTAGATATAATAATAAAAATCAAAAGTATCTATTATGTTATGCTTTTTTGAACATCAACTATTATGTTATGCAATTACCTAAAGAGATATTTTGATTTGAATGTATATCCGGTAGATATTGCTTTATAGAGAAAGAAATGTGATAATACGTGTGATTGTACATTTTTTCTTTATCATGATTTTTATTTCACTGAATATTTCTATGACAAAGTAATAATGAAGCAGTTAAGAGCACAAATATAATACACATCCAAAGAAAATATTATAAATTTAAATATGAAAGTCTATCCATTCTAAAATTTTTGAAATCAAAAGAATCGAAGTAAATGCTTAAATCACAGGAAAATTCATGGGGAATTTTCAAAAATACCACTTTTTTGTACCACTTTTCATTTTTACCTTCATTAAAGAGACATTTTCAAAAATACCATTTTTGTAAGGGGCAAATTTTTTTAAAATTAATTAGAATCCTAAATTTTACATTCCTAAACCCTACCCTCACCCTACACCACCCTTTAACTCTAAACCCTAATTCTTAGATTAATTAACCCAAAGGTTATAAGTGTGTTTTTCCTTCTTAGAAAACAAGGATAAAAATGATTAAGATATTTTTGAAAAATGATACAAGGAAAGTGGTATTTTTGGCAATTTCCCAAAATTCATATATTGTAAAAAATGGTGATATTTGTGTCTTAGAAGTTCAGAGGGTGATTGGTACCAGCTGTGAGATCTGTAGACAGCACTACTTAAGTTTACAACACATAATCTAAAGCAATCAAGCTTTATCATCCTTTTTAAGTTTACAACACTTTATAAAAAACTAGGATCGGACCCGCCCTACGGGCGGGCAATCAAATTAAAGAAACAATATAAATATACTTTAGAGTTTAATAAATATTTATTTATTTTAATTATAATTTTTACTATTTTTACTACAAATTTTACTATTTCTTCTTTTTCTTAGAAATTATATATTTGTTACTGTGTTAAAAAAATCATAAAATTATAAGTATTTAGTTTGTTCACAATTTGCTTTTTTGAATTTCATATATATTAATACATTTTTCTGAAATTTAATAATTTCAAAATTTGAAAAAAAAATCCAATTTATTAAGAAAGTAACATTAAATATGATATTAATTGTTACGGTTTAATATTTATAAATAACATGTTAGGTTATATATTTACGTATTATTATATTTAAAAATATAGTTATGCTGTTTTTTTATGTTTCTTCAAATCCACATCAACAAAAATTTGAAAATAAGAAATTCTGAATTTTTTTTTATCACAAAATTTTAGGCTAAACCAAAAGGATAACAGAAAATCACAACTATTTGATGTATTGTTAGCTATAAAGATTATTTATGCATTTGATGTATTATTAATATATATAGTTTAAATGTTAAAATAACTTTGAAAGAGCTTTACAAATGATTAACAAAACAACATTGTATAGTTTATATACTTTTATATTGATGAATCCAGTTAAAAATAATTTAAGGAAAAAATGAATTCATTTCAAATTCTTAATCTAATAATAGATTTTATTTAAAGTGAAACATTATATAAAAAATCAACAGAAAAAAAAACAATACTGTCAAAAAACTGTAAACCACATCCCTTGATAACTCAATTTGGTTAAAACTAAATATTGATTCCTAGTTATGCAGCCAAAGAAAAACCAAATCCTCACCCACTCAACCATTCACCAATCGGAAAAAGTATTTTTTTTATGAACGCCGCCGCACTTATGCCACTTATTTCCTCCTGCACCAAGTTAGTTTGTAAGCAAACATTAATCCAGCTGTTCATATTCAAAGTTTTGAGCTTTTACAGCTCTGACTTTAGTTAGGTTTAGTTACCTGATGGCTTATGCTGACTTGCATCTTTGGATTCTTTGACACAATTGTGTTGTTGTTGTTTATTGATCCACCATTGTGTCTCTTGCTCAGTGGTTCTACTCTTTATTCCTTACATTATTGATCCAAATTACTCAAGCTTTCAAAGCTAACATGTTTGTAAGCTCTTAGTGCAAAGAACTATTTTTTAGAAAAAACCTTTAACGTGTTTTCTCCTCGTATTCTGAGTCATCCTCATAATCATCCGAACCCATCTAAAACCAAACAGAGTAAACATGCGTCAGATTCCAAAAATCAGCATAAAGATCATAAATTTCAAATAATTAAGTGAGTCAATGCTACTCACAACCCATCAAAAAGAAAACTAAACGTTGCACTACTTAAAACGAATTTAAAATCTACCATATCAAAGTAAAGAGTCAGATTTTTCTTCATCATCTGCCTCAGATTCACCAGCTTCAATGTTGGCCTTTTGATCATTCAAACCAGTGGCGTTTGATTTCTCCAATTCTAAATGATAATGTCAATTTAGAAGTCGTAACAAAGTCACAATACTAACTTTAACATAGTAAACTAAACCTACCATTTTGAAACCTATCCATGGTGAGTTCCTTATCTTCTAAATAAAAATATGGAAAAAGTTGATCACAGACAAAAGATAAGCTTCCAACCTCAATATAAATAACCATCATAGTATAAAAACATTGGACTTTACCATTTACCAGAGTTAACCTCACCTCTGAGACCATAGTTTGTTTCAAGTTATTTGAATAAATAGAAACGGAACCTGTCTCACCAGTCACATGGGATATATTTGTATAATCATGTGAGGAAATCCAAGAACAAATCATGCATTAGCATCATCTCAGTATATTGAGGTCGCGATCAAATAACTGTTACTGTTGTACTATTCACACTTGGTTCTTGAGATGCTATCTTCTGATCAGAATTTGAGCCATAGCACCAGTTGCCCAAAAGAAAAGATTAGAGTCAATTAGAAGTTTCAACTAAAAGCAAACAATCTTTCTTCTCCCCTAGGGGCTTGCACAATGATCTTTCCTAAAGCAAACAAAACCAAATCTAAGAAGGCTCAGTAAATAATATGAAACGTTAGTAAAGTTAATTGCACTCATTGCCAAAGCTTTTAGTTACTTTGAGAAGCAACTTTACGGCTTGTGCACTACTATTATAGTCCTTAACCACTTCATTGCATGAGGTTAAAATACAGATTTGGAAACAAAAGTATGAAAATTCTAAGATTAGACACTGGGTTTTGTTTAAAAACTCTGATGATCATGAGTATTAAGAACGCAATAACCTTAGCGCCGAGGAGGAGCATGTCCACACCCATATGCTCTTGCCACCGTGTATCATGTTCTTGCTTCCCAAAAGCTTAGAAGTCGGACCTAGATTGTAGGAGAACAACGTCCAGCCTTCAAATCATTCTGCTGAGAATTAACTTTCAGCTGTTATTTGGATTTGTGAGAATGATATTCATGGTGTGTGAGCTTACCATTTTATAGCTGGAGATGCACCGCCTTCAAGAGAAGGAAGATGCAATGAATGAAAAATCGTGGTTATAGTGGTCAAAGATATTAAGAACGTAGTTAATGGTTGTGAATAAATTCATCATGTAACTGTTCCTGGGAGATGAAACAGAAACAAAACGCCACTGAGACAGTTCAATCCTAGGAATCATCATCAAGATTCGTCTCACAAAACATTATCGGATTCACCATCGTCTCTCTGGTTAGTGAAAGAAAATGAAGAAGATGATGAAACGGAAACCTAGTTTCGTGGGTCGGCATATGAGAAGATGAGATGTGTGACTGGTTTTGGTATCATATTTAAGCCCAAGCCTAAATGTAAACCGTAAAAACCCAACAACTGAAACGTTTGCAAAGAATCTCTTAGAGAAAACACGTGTCATTTCTGATGTGGCAGCATTAGAGGAGAGAAAAACTCTTTTATATATAGATAGATCTACAACCCTTCTTTAAAATCATGCTATTATAATTGCTGTAGAGAGACAAGTATCTACAGCCCAAATATAATGGCTCTTAGAAATTAAAAATCTAAAGCCAAAGCAAAAAAAAATCACAGCTATAATTCTACAGCCAAAAAATGAAATCACAACCCTTATCAATCATACCCTCACTCAAGTGAAAGTTCGATTGATTTATTCATTATACCGCTGCTATTTTAAAATAATTAGTTCACGTTATTAGAATATGTCGTCTCAAAAATGTTGACGTACGTACATTTTTTTTTTGTAAAGGGTTTGACGTACGTACATGTGGAAGTAATTGTGTCATGTATTCTTTTTCTCATTTAATCATTACTGTATATTCTTTGTTTTAATTTTTTGAAAAAAAATAATTTTTATATTTGTATTTTTAATCAATTTTATTGTTTTAAAGACATTACAAAATATGCATACTGATTAGAATTAGTTTTTCTGAATTTAATAGATCTGTTGATAGTTATATGTATAATAGAGTAATATAAATATTCATACGCGGTTGTTTGGTTCCAATTAAAATATGATTAATTATTAATATATAATTGTCGATTTAATATAAGAGAAGTAAATCTCTATATTTGTGGAAGTTACCAATATGTTTAATTAAAAAGTAGTTATAAAAGTTGTTTTGTTTTTATATACAAATTGTTTTATTTTTATTAATATGAAATAGTAAATCTAGGAATAAATAGTTGGACACAACATTTATCAATTGGTCATGATCCTGTTTTAATAGAATACTAGATTCTGATCCGCGCGGTTGTGCGGATAATTTATATTTATATATTTATAATTTATAATTTATGTTCTCAAATTAAAATTATATAAGGAGTTATGTTAAATAACAGGAGCCTTGTTAAACGTACAAATAAAATGGGACGTAGAATAAGTTATGAAATGAAATATTAATTAATTATGTTAAGCATAAATATAGGAATTATATTGTTTGTAATTATTAAATTAAATCAAAGGGATTTTGTTTTAATATTATAGATAAGTAACATATATTTTAGTTACAAAATATTCAATAGGTCCAAATTAAAATCATGACACGGTAAAATTCAAATAAGACTTTGTTTTAATATAATAGATTTTTCTTATTATTTTTTAACAAGACAACATCTTCGGGGCCTAATGGACAAAAGGAAAGTATTATGAATATTGGATTGATGCCCACTATGAAAAAATCATATATATATATATATATTATATTATTCTACAAGTTTTACCTATTCTCTTGGATTAGATTTTGTCTCCAAGCTAAAATTCTATTGTACTTCTACATAAAAAATCATTATTCATAGAATGAAACACACCAATTCATTTTCTTATCATGTTACTTATAACAAATATTACATTTCAGAATACAAGAAAATAACAATTTTAAAATATGTAGAAAAGATAAACACACGAGGGAAAAAATAAAAAATACAATACAATTTGCAAAATATATAAAGAGAACGAAATTCTGATTTTTTTTCTTAAAAAAGTCCAATAACATTTAAAATTCTGATCCACCACCAAGCAAGCCTCCGATGATGGATGATCCACCACTGTCACCTGCTCCACTGTTAATGTTACTACCATCGCCCATGAGCATGTTCATTGCCAAGCCTTGACACAAACCCTGCACCATTGTATTCATCATTGTGTTTCCGTTAGGCCCATTTGGTCCGTTGGATACTCCATACTGCCCATTAGGTCCATTGGATACTCCATACTGCCCATTAGGTTGTCCGTTGGCCCTATATGGTCTTGCATTCGGCCTCTGTTGGACTGGTCTACCCATAGTTCTTGGCTGAGTACTATGTGTTCCTTGGTTCATGTTCCCATATCTGTTCATATTTGTAGTACCACCACGCCCATACCTGCCCGTTCTCCTTGGCCTATCGGTCTGACCATATTGGTTCTGGTTATTCATTCCCGGTCTACCAACCGGTTCAACCATGGATAAAAACTGGTTATTGGGATCATCACTTAAACCACTATATTGTGAATCACTCATAGTCTCATAAGACTCATCCTCATTATACATAGACTCACTTCCTCCGGTGATATCAGTGTAGCAATCAAAATCGTTTTCATCATATGATTGATCATATCCATCATCGACGAAGTCACCTCCACCTTGGAAGTCACAGTCACCTTCGTCACCATAACTCTCACCATATTCACCAGCATCAGCATACATCACATTTCCATCGACTTCGTTGTAGTTATCGTTGTTGCCACCATTGTCAATTACATTGGAGGGTCCACCACTAGGTCCATTAAATCCTTGAGGTCCATTGAATGCAGCTAGATCACGAGGCCCATTAAACCCAACAGGTCCCCCGGCTCTTGTTGCATTATTGCGTACATTCTGCAACCTTCCAGTCTGAGGTCCTCCAGGATTTTCTATTGGATTCATGGACCCTTGAAGCCTACCTCCACGCCCATTACGGCCTATATTCTTCGACCGAGGGGCGGGGCTATTAGGACTCGAGTTTTGCTTCCTACCACCACCCGGCCCTTGGTTCGTACGAACTGAAAGTGGATAAAGATCAGCTCGATCAGACAAATCATTAGACTGGCTACGAGCATCACTGCTACCACCAAATTCACTCTCGCTATACGCAATGTCATCGGCAGCACCATAAGCCACAATTTCAAGGCCGTTCCCGTAAAGGTCTTGTTCTTCCTCATTAGCCTCTCCATCTTCAGTACCTTCATACCCATTAACTTCATAATCAACCTCAACATGGACTTCACCATCAAACTCTTCGTTCACGCCACTACCATCGTAGACACTCCCTTCCATTGACCCTTGGTCAAAACTCGGTCGTACCACTTGACCAATAACTTCACTCGGTGTAATAGGCCCAATCGGACCATTACAACCCATGTTGTTGTTCTGTCTTGGTCCGTAGACACCAGCGTTTTGACCTATAGGCCTGTTGAGATTACCAACAGGCCTATTAGGCCCGGTAGGATTATTCATAGGCCTATTGAGCCTATTCATGTTCCCTGGTCTGGGCCTATTATTGTCTTGATTGTGTATAGGATAGGAGTTTTGATGATGAGGGTGACCGGCTTGAGGAGCATGAGGAGTAGGTGCAGAACTACTTTGTTGAAGGAGGTGTGGATGATGAGCATTGATGCAACCAACATGAGCATCAAATTCGCAAGGATTGCATCGATAGAGCCATTGGTTCGTCCCAATCTTAAGGCATACGTCGCAGGAGAAACCCTTATTGGCTCCGTATGGAGAATGAAACGCGAGTGTAAGGCTATGTTGTGGATGAGACTTGTGGACGATCGAGAGCGGCTTGTAAGCGCATAGCGCGTGGATGTCAAAGTCGCAAAGAGAGCATTGGTAGCTGAAACCAGTTCCGTTTACACCACAACCATCACAGTTGAAGTATCCACCGTCGTAGACTGGAGCCACCAAAAGGGTAAGCGTATGAGAAGGGTGAGAGGGATGTGTGATTACTTGTTTCATCTTGCTGCATGACTCATGGAGAGAGAAGTTGCATGGCCTACATGAGTAAACCCGGCCGTTTCCTCCGGGAAGTTTGCAAGCGGAGCACGGTGGTGATGATGTCGGCGGGATTAACTGAAGGGGGTGTGGGTGGCTGAAGTGGTTAATAAAGCTATTGTTTTGTGTTGTTGGCTTTCCCATCGTTATCTTTTTTGTGTGTTTTATGATTTCTATCTTATGAGATTGTTACTTGCGAGGAACACAAGTTAGAGTTTAATAGTGATAAGAGGGTTGACTTTTTGTTAAGGGCTAAGTCAGTCAACGCAACGCGTTGCACGTCTCCCCCATGGAAATGGCAATACATGACTTAAGAGTAATAATACACGTTGACTTTAACTACTTGCAATTTCTAATTATGTGCGGTTCCTCCGTTGTTCTTGTTATTGTGTAATCCACATGTAGATGTAGGTGTATTTGTATAAAACGAGAGGCTATATTTGATATTCTAATCCAACGACTACAAAGAGTTGGATCGTAGTGCATATTTTTCAAACTTGGACGTTGTCTTTCATAATACATTGAGTGTATTTTAATCACACTAGATAATAAGTTGTAGTATCTTTTAAGAAATCTGATTATATCTATATATATAAGAGTGTTCTGATCACTCTTAAACTGCCACATGGGATTCCACATCACAAAGTCGTCTCTTGACAACGTGACACGTGTCCCGGACATTAAAACACTAAGATTTATTAAATATAGCAGTGCATGTAATAACATGCAAATCATATAATATAATTAATAATATACATACTTTTTATGATAAGACTTTAATATTTAAAATGTTGATTTACGCAATTTTCTATTTTGTTTTCAGTTTGAATTTTTTTTTTCATTTTTATCAAATTAAGTACTTTACAAAAATGTTGAACCCAACACTTTTAACAAACCTAGGATAATACATCCAATCACTAGAAGAACTTTTATAAAGTCCGACCAAATGTACTCGCTTCAAAATTCACCAATTTTTAAAACATACAATACACATCTTTTGTAAATGCAAACCAAAAACACAATCCACAAAATCATATAAAAATAATAACCTAGATCATAAGTAAAGTATATCCCGCCCGTAGGGCGGGCCGACCCTAGTGTGAAATAAAGATATGTTGAAGGAAAAAAACGAAAAATTACATTTTAAATATTCATTTTAAATATTCAAGTTGACAAAAATTTGCACTTTAAATCTTAACTTTCACCATCTAACACTTTAAACAAGGGAAATTGCCAAAATACCATTTTTCTTGTACCACTTTTCAAAAATACATTAATCACTTTTACCCTTGTTTTTCAAGAGGAAAAACACACTTATAACCCTTGGGTTAGTTAATCTAAGACTTAGGGTTTAGAGTTAAGGGGTGGTGTAGGGTAGGTGTAGAGTTTAGGAATTTAAAATTTAGGATTCTAATTAATTTTAAAATAAATTGCCCCTTAAAAATGGTATTTTTGAAAATGTCTCTTTAATGAAAGTAAAAATGAAAAGTGGTATTTTTGAAAATTCTCTTTTAAGCAATGAAACTAATTTCAATAAGGGGAATTTCAAAAATACCATTTTCCTTGTACCATTTTTCATTTTTGCCTTCATTAAAGAGACATTTTCAAAAATACCACTTTTAAGAGCAAATTGTTTTAAAATTAATTAGAATCCTAAATTTTAAATGCCTAAGCCCTACCTCCACCCTATACCATCCTTAACTCTAAACCCTAAGTGGTATAGGGTGGAGGAGTGGTGTAGGGTGGAGGTAGGGTTTAGGAATTTAAAATTTATGATTCTAATTATTTTTTTTAAAAATTGACCCTTAAAAAATGGTATTTTTGAAAATGTCTCTTTAATAAAGGTAAAAATAAAAAATGGTACAAGGAAAATGGTATTTTTGAAAATTCTCCAAAACAAGGATAAAAGTGATTAAGGTATTTTTGAAAAGTGGTACAAGGGAAGTGATATTTTTGGCAATTTCTCTTTCAATAACATATTAATTCTTGAAACTAACTTACTTGTTCGCAACGTCAAAATTGTGACTGGTATTGTTCATTATTCGGTCAAATTAATGACGTGGCAGTTATTTTAAAAAGAAATGTATTTTAAACAATAAATCAATAAAACGATTAAAATAAATAAATAGGTAAAATATGTATAAAATGAATAAATTATATTTAAAAGAAGAAATATTAATAAAAATTTTAAAACTTATAAAAATTATTTCAAAAATACAAAATGTCTCTAAAAATAAATAATAATTTTAAAAATAAAAAAATCTCAAAAATTCAAAGAATTTATAAAATATATAATTTTCATATACTTCAGTTTTATAAACGTTAGAATATTGAAATTTCTTTAATTTTTTTTATATCTTTTTAATTATAATTATTTTTTTGTATATGCTTCCATTGATGACTAAAATGTGGTAAAACTTTAAATGAATTTTAATTACATTTATTTTTAAAAACAATTGTAATAAAAATTCAGACATATCCAAGGTGATTCAACTCACTAAGAAGATTTTTAAAATGTAATCAAAATTCATTTAAAGGTTTTATCACATTTTAGTTATCAATGGAAGCATATACAAAAAATTATAATTAAAAAGATAAAATTATGTTTCTTAAAGAAATTTAAATATTTTAAAGTTTATAAAACTGAAGTATATGAAAATTATATATTGTAAAATTATCAAAAATACTACATTCATACTACCACTTTTCATATTTACCTTAATCACTTTTACCCTCATTTTTTAAGAGAGAAAAAATACCTATTTAATTAATCTAATACTTAATGTTTAGAGTTGAGGGGTGGAGTAGGATTTTGGAATGTGAAATTTAATGTTTTAATTAATCTAAGAATTTTTTTTGCATCTTAAAAAAGAAGGTATTTGTGAAAATGTTTCTTTAGTGAAGGTAAATATGAATAACTAGTTGTTTTTCGGGAAATTTTCAAAAATACCACTTTCCTTGTACCACTTTTCATTTTTACCTTCATTAAAATACATTTTCAAAAATACTAATTTTTTAAGAGGCAAATTTTATTAAAATTAAATACAATCTTAAATTTTAAAATCTTAAATTTTAAATTCTTAAACCCGACCACCACCCTACACCACCCCTTAACTTTAAACCCTAAGTCTTAGATTAATTAATCCAAGGGTTATAAATGTGTTTTTCCCTCTTAAAAACAAAGATAAAAGTGATTAAGGTATTTTTGAAAAGTGGTACAAGGAAAATGATATTTTTGACAATTTCTCATGTTTTCCTGTACCATGTGCAGCAATAAAAAATTTAAACCTAAATTATATCAAACTTTTTATTATTTTAATTTATTATTTTTAACAAATATTTTAAAATAAATTTTGATTTAGTTAAACATAAAATTTAAAAATTAAACAATTTTTTATTTTAAATTTCATTTAAAATATATATGTATATATTTTTAAATTATAATTTTAGATAGATTTTTATCTATTTATTTTGAATAAGTATATTAAATCAACTTTTATAAAATTAGCTAAAAATTGATATAAAAATTGTATACTTATCAAAAAATAAAACTAAAAAATATTTCTAAATTTGTAAATATATAAAAAGAAACTAATGATACTAAAATTAAAAATCGATATGTATATATATTAACGAAAATCGTAGAAAATTTGAAATAATTTCTGGTAGTAAAATGATATAATTATAAAATAAATAATTTTTTGAAAATTTTAAAATAATATTATATTATTTATTTTTCATATTTTAATAGATTTATTTTAATGATGATATATACTTTTACTACCATATTCAAAAAATTTACCAAAATATAAATTAACATTAATGATAATCATCCACATCACATTTAGTTATACGTCATGTCATCTTTCTAGTGTGTCATGTCACATTTATTTAGTAAAATTGATTGTAGAGAGAATATGTGTCAAAATCACTTTGCAAATAATGTCTAGGGGACTAGGGAATAGTACCAACAATGTGGTAAACATGAAAATTTCTCATATATATTTTATAGTTATTTGAATTTTTTGAGATTTTTTAAAGTTATTATTTATTTAAAAAAACAATTTGTATTTTTAAAATAATTTTTATAAGTATTAAAAAATTTAGTAATTTTTATTTTTAAATATAATTTTATTCATTTTATATCTATTTTACTTATTTTTATTTATTTTATTTATTTTATTGATTTATTGTTTAATATAATTTTAAAAAATAACTATCACGTCATCATTTTTACCGGATAATGAACAGTACTTGTCACAATTTTGACGAGGCGAACAAGTAAGTTAGTTTCAATTTTTAATATGTTATTGAAATTACTTTCTCTGTTTAAAGTGTTAGATGTTAAACGCTAAAGTTTAAAGTGCAAACTTTTGTCAACTTAAGTATTTAAAATGCAATTTTCCCAGAAAAAAACCATGGATCTCTCTCTTTTCTCTCAACAACTCCGCCGCCACAAATTTTGAAACATCGCTTTGGTATTGTGACTGCCAATGCCGGAGGCATCATTCTTTTCCATAAGCTTCTTTTTCTTTTGCCCTCTTCTCCATTGGTTTTCCCGTTGTCAATATGCTCGTGGTTCTGAGAGTGTCGAAAACTGAACCAGAGATTCATTTCGTTTCGACTGAGACGGTTGTTGGCGATTTACGGAGCAACAACGAGACACACGGTAGGGTTGATGTGGAGAGGGTCAGCATTTAGGGCTGAAGGACTTTGTTCAATTTCTCCTTTTAGATCTATGGAGCTTCCATCACGACGAAAGTGTGTGTCACTGTGAGATGCCTCATCCACCACGGTCCTTCTCCCTGTGTGGCAGTGGACCTATGGAGGAGAGTTCTAACAGTGGTGGAAAAGAGGTTTGCTTCTCCAGTTTTCAGATGCAACACGGCGCAAGGTTTTATGACGATGAAGTGGTCAACCAGAGGAGTGTGCCTTGATGGTTGTTAACTTAGATGGGCTTCCAACCTAAAACTAATTGGTAATAAGTGGATTGGCCTATCTATCTTATATATTACTTAGGATCTCTTCCAAATTTCGATGTGTGACATTTGTCTCTAATACCCCCCTCGAGATGATGGCTCTTTGAGCGTCAATCTCAAAATATTTGGGTAACGATCAATGGGCCGACTTTAGGCTAGATCGATAATGGTTTGAGTTGGATTATTTGTATCGGGCTATGATATCATGTTAAGTTAGATGAACTTTAACCTAAAACCAATTGGTGATAAGTGGATTGACCAATATATCTTATATATTACTTAGGATCTCGTCCAACTTTCGATGTGGGAATTTTTTCCCTTTCGCGGCAAAGCTCGACATCCCAACACTGGAGACGAATCGTATGTTTTATCCGGTGGTTGAGCGTTTCATCCTAGAAGCTTGAATCAGTTGAACCGATCTGTTTGCTATCGTTAAATTGATCTTTTTCAGTCGGGTTTGTTTGGCCCGTTTTATTGCTAAGGATCTTAATACTTTTCGCTGGTGTCTATGGGTTTAATTTGGTATGCACCATTGGCATTGCCAATGTTGTTCCAACAACTGTCAATGGCCAGTTCAAAATGGAAGTGTGGATTAGGTTTATGGTAGCTGGTGTTTTCAAGTGTCATTGTATCTTGTGGTCGAATTAGGTGGTGTAAGAGATGGTTCATTCTGAGTCGTAGAGCGAATATGCTCTCATATTGGGGGGGGGGGGTGGGGGGGGGAATACAACCAAGTCTGATTGGACAGTGTAGAATCCATAAACGTATTCTAAGGTGATATTAGATCGCTTTATAGTTTGTTCGGTTGAAATCTTGTGAGGTTAAAACTATGTATTCCTAATTTAGTGAATGAAAGTTGATGTTTAAGAAAAAATAATCCGATTATATGTAAGTGTTTTCCGTTTTCACAGTTCGTTTTGACATGTACATACCGATGCATGATAAAACTACATACATATTATTATCTACCTTTAGTTTTCATTTTCTGTTAGGAAATAAATGTGGATAAATGAGTTAATCATAATATCATTGCACATATTTATCATTGCACATATTTATAACTCGTACTTTTGCATCTTTTTCTTAAAGTATTTAACTTTTTACTTTTCAAAATTAAAAACAAGATATTTAAGCAACATCAGAATATTTTTATAAAAATAGTTAGAATACTTATTTTTGTTTTCTTCGTTTATTATATTAGGTTGATCCTTGCACAAAATGCATGACGTAAAGATAAATCTGAAATGACAGATGAAAGACGAGTAAACTTCTAATAAAATTCTCGGAAGGCCCCATAACATTTTCATTCAAAAAAATTCTAATAAAAGAATATAGATAAAAACAATAAAAATAAAGAAAATGAACATCAGTGTTGCGGTTGATGGAATGATTGTAAGCGGCGAAAATTTATATTGATGAGAAAACTGTGAATCTAGGTTCAGCAAAAATCCAAGTGAACCTCGTCTTCAGCTCAGTCTCGTTTTCTCTCCATGCCAAAGTCCTCAAAGACGGTTCAGTAAATGGTAAATGAAACTATGTGTTCTGCAATGGACAAATAGAAAAGTTTACTATAAACGATAACAAACTGATGAGCATGAGTGTGATGCGACTAAAAGAAATAGAGAAGAGAAAAAAACGATTAAGAAAGTTGATTGAAGAATTTAAGGATCAAGAGTGTTGTTTTATTGATATATAGAGGCAGAACTACAACGTTTGTCTAATAACCCTAGTTCTAACAGCTTAACTTTATAGTCGAAGTTGTGTATTGTTGATCCCTTGCTCTAGGGTTTAGTAACCATTTTTATAGGTCTTTGTAATTGATAATTAGGTTAAATCCTTCATTATCTTGAAATATGGGAATATTTTTTTAGCAGAAGTTTTTTATGAGGTATGAAGAAAACTCGGCCCTAAAGCTGGAAATTGTCTAAGCAGGAGTAGAAGTTTGGCGTCTTGCTCTAAGCAAGAGGAATGACTTCTTAGATCAATTATCCAAACCAGATTTTGGTATATTTGTAAAAATCAGAATGATAAGATTTTTAAAAATATAAACATAAATCCACAGTAGATCTTGTGTGTTGGAGAAATAGAAGTTGCATTGTGGGCTGAGGCACAACTCACAGATTGAAAAGTCTGGATAAATTGTATTAGTGCAAACGGGTCAATAAGACAAGGACGTACAATGATGTTATATTGATGGATCATGGAGAGAACAAGATAAGTTCTCGAGATAAGGATAGTTTTTTATTATGGAAGATTATAATAATGGGATCAATGAACATTTAATGGATCCTATCGTGCAAAATGTGAAAAACTGTATTTTAAGTCATAGAGTGCATGAATACCATGAAGTTTTCACAATTAGTGTTTTGAAAAAAAAAACATATTTTTAACTGGTAAAAACGGTGTCTATACCGATGGAATCATTAGTATTTGCATGTTTTTTTCGAATATGTATTATGTTGGTCATGTTACCACCAAATTGAATTTCCTAAGTAGTGATTAATTCTGAATAATTAGTTCATTGTTGCAAATAAAAACTATTCATTCTTTTTTATTTTAGTTGTTGTTTAATGTGTACACTGATTAAAAAATATTTATTTTGATTATTTTTGAGATAAAAACACCATTACATCTATACCTAATCATATTTCAACCAATACAAAAATATAATGATATATACAGTCAATAAACTTTATACTAAAATTATAAAAGAACATTTATTTTAAAACAAAAAAAAATATTTTACAATAACAATTAAATTGAAACGGTGGTAGCAACCAAGTCGATCCAACACGAAAAGGTTGCAGATGGATCCCATATAAAATGGTAACAAAAGAGATCCGTGTATAATCTCAGAGTCAACAGACAGAAAAACTTTACAATACCCAACTTTATTCTGTTTGACAATTCTTTCTATTAAGCATTTATTATTCTATAATACATGAGGATTCTTGATTTACAATGGGCCAACTTAAGGAAAATGGGCTTTGAACAAAAAATAAAGGAATATCTGCTATTACCAAAGGGTTGGGTATTGTCTAACACAAAAACAAAACTGGATTGATGGCTTTTAGGATTTTGTTATCACAACGTTTTCCATCGGTTGCATAGATTTATAAAATAAAAACAAAAAACCGACAATGGTCCACCTTGTTTTCGAAACTTCTCTAAAAGCTCTCCATCTCCACATGTTTGGCCAGACAAGTTCTCAGCATAACTGACAAGAAAAAATAATATAAGCACTAATTTCTTTGGAAATGATTTATGTTGCTCCGTACGAAAGAAACTCATAACAAATTTTCTGGTAACTTTCATCGTAAGCAAATTACCAGTTAGATAAAATGGGATGCACATGCCAGAAATAAAGAGAGAGAAAAGCAAAAATAATTAGTGTTTTGTGATCTAACAATAATTATAGTAGAAATCAACTATCTTTTTGTAACATAAAAGAAATTCAACAATCTAGAAAAGTTATCCCAAACTTTATAGTTCCATATATTTCAAGAGTAGAGAATACAATAGCGGAACTTATAGAGTATTCGTAGCTTTCTTTTAATTATGACTATGTTAGTCATGTATCACCATATTATATTTTTTAATATATGGTTATTTCAAAACAATTTTGTTTTTAGTTTTTGTCTGCAAAAAAA